>JAJKFI010014350.1:37500-38926 GCA_029204185.1 Lerista edwardsae
AGAAAGACAAAAATCAAGTGCCAGTATTAAAACAATAAACACTAATCATTAGATACTGGTGTGTGTGTGTGTGTGTGTGTGTGTGTGTGTGTGTGTAGGATTCCTATCAAAGAAGGTGTTATGTTAAAATTCCTGGCCCACACCATTAAAAGCCAGTGATGGTTACTCTAACTCCAGGGCCAATTCCTGGCCAAGCCGAACTACCACGTTAAAGTGGCACCTGAATGTTCCATGTCTCCTTTGTCTCAGTGCAACCGTTAGTGCACAATCAGTAGTGTCATCCAAATGATTTAGAAACCGGTACTGACTTTTGATTGGCACTTGTCCAAATGCCAAACAAATAATGATTTAGGCCAGCTCAACTTCTAGAAACCAGTACTCGCGTAGTGGTGCGTAGTGGGTGCATGACATCACAGGTGCACATGCTCCAAACCTTCCTTACTGCAACTTTCTCCAGTGCCTGCCTGGTGATTGCTTCCAAACAGCCCAGACAAGAGCATGCTGGGAATGGAAGAAGAGGTCCTCTTCTGCTCCAAGCATGCTCCCAACCAGTCTGTTGTGAAAGTAGCTGGGGAGGCAGTGATGGTGGCAGTAGTGGCAGAATCCGCTGCCAGTCACTTTCCCGGAGGGCAGTGGCTTCCAGCTTCCCCCTCCAGCTGCCAAGACTGCTCATTCAGGACAGGAACACTGGAGGAAATATTGAGTCAATGCTGCTTCACTCTAGCCTCACCTTGATCACCTAAAGGGAAGTGAGTGAGAAGATCAAGCGCTGGTAGGGTGAAGCAGCTGGGAGGCTGGCAGGATGGTGGCAATACCAGGCAGGTGGAGAGTACCAACTGCCCCAGCAGTTTGCTCTCTCCCTCAGCAATCCTATTGGGCTACAGTGCCTACAGTACACATGTACTGCTGATGCTTCTTGTTGTAAAAGTGCTGTAAGGCACTTTAATGGCGGCGCTGGCTTTGCAGCACTGTTGCTGACGCAGTGCCAGTTGGCCCTATGCCTCAGCACTGGAGGATGCCGCAGTGGTGGAAGGCTTCCTGGGGCAAGGGGAGGATGGAGGAAGTCAGGGCAGGGCAAAACTATGTGGAAACAGGGCAGCCTGAAGGGAAGATCAGGCCCAGCAGGGAGGTGGGGACGGCAGCTGAGTCTGGCACCAAATCACACTCCCCTCCTAGGCTGCAAAGCCCTACATAGGCCTCCTCGGTTCTGAACCCACTAAACAGTGGGACAGGTCCAAAGACAGCCATTGTGGCTGCCAGGGCTTTACATGGGGCAAGGGAACAACTATTCTCTTACCCTGAGGAGGCTCTGGCACCTGCCCTGGGTCCACAGGATAGAGCGACAGCCATTTTGGCACCGCTGTTCCTCCAGGCTCAGTGCAGCATAGGATTGGGCGGCCTTTCGGAGTGCGCCTGGCCACTCTGA
>JAJKFI010014351.1:0-27052 GCA_029204185.1 Lerista edwardsae
AAAATTAAAAAAATCCGATTTAAATTTAAAAAACTGATTTTTTTTTTAATCATTGATTTTTGTCCACCCTGGAATTCAGTGAGGTATATGCCCCATTGGCATAGCTCTGTCAGTTCTGGAATGTTGGTTAGGATTGCACCTTCAGTCTACTTGTTTCTGAATAAATGCAGAAGGCTGCTACTCTCCTCTTTATTACCACCACTGAGCCGTTTTCTCCTCTCAAATTTCTTCCTCTTAGTCTCTGCACAAACCCTTCTTGTTCAGATCCTCTCCTTCAGGAACTCTCTCCTTTGAGTTCCTTCAGGAACTCTCCCCATAGCAACTCCAAAGGACTAAAGCATTGTCTTGGTGTCCAATAGAAAACATCCAATATAAACATCCAATATAACCCAAAGTGAGATTGTACCCACTTCATAGAGCTACTATGAGGATACTACTGAATAAGTATAGTAATGACAATACTTAGAGAAACCTTGTAATTTTTACTGAGAGAATGTGAAGAATGTTGAATATCAAAAGTAATACAGGCTGACTCTTGGATGGATGGGGATAGACCAACATTGCTCTGTGGGGCTTAGTACAGTACAGTAATAGTATCTGGCTAAAGGATGTACATAAGAATAGCCCTGCTGGATCAGGCCAAGGGCGCATCTAGTCCAGCTTCCAGTATCTCACAGTGGCCCACCAGGTGCCTCAGGGAGCTCAGTAGACAACAAGATGTTTGCATGCTGTTGCCACTCCCTTGCACCTGGCATTCTGAAGTAGCCTACTATTAACGTAAGGAAGTTGTACAACCCATCATGTTCTATAGCCCACGATGGACTTTTCCTCCAGAAATCTGTCCAGTCCCCTTTTAAAGTCACTTAGGCCAGATGCTCTCACCACCTCCTGTGGTGGTGCTTAAGTTCCATAGCTTAATTACCGGCTGAGTAAAAAAGTATTTCCTTTTCACTCTTCCAATACTCAATTTCAGTGGATATCCTCTGATTTTGGTATTGTGAGAGAGGGAAAAGAATATGCCTCTATCCCTCCCATGCATAATTTTGTATGTTTCAATCATGTCCCCCCTCAGGCGCCTTTTTTCCAGACTGAAGAGCCCCAAATGTTGCAGTCTTTCTTCATAAGAGAGGTGCCCCAGCCCCATAATCATTTTTGTCGCTCTCTTCTGCACCTTTTCCAGCTCCACTATGTCTTTTTTGAGAAGTGGGGATCAGAACTGTACATGTGATTTGCACAATGGCATAATGATATTGGCCATTTTATTCTCAACCCCTTTTTTAATTACCCCAAGCATGGAATTGGCCTTCTTAATTGCTGTCACACATTGGATTGACACCTTCATTGAGTTGTCCACCAACACCCCAAGATGTCGCTCCTGCACTGTCACAGACAGCTCAGAACTCATTAGCCTATATGTGAAGTTTTGATTTTTTGTCCCAATGTGCATCACTTACACTTGTCTACTGTTGATATAACTTTACACTTGATGGAATTTTCCCTGACAAAGGGAGAGGACAGGCTGATTAGGGATCCAGCCAGCCAGAGGCCCTAGCATAGGATGAGAGGGCTTTGTTGTCAGCCCAACCTCATACTGAGCTTCTAGCATATAGAAACATTCCAGTCACTATGGTCCAAATTCTATCCAATTTTTCAGTGCTGATTCAGAGATGCTAAAAGGGGCATGCACTGCATCCTGCAATGGGCAGGGGTCAGTCATAGAGCCCTCAAAGTAGAGGGACATTTGTTTTCTTACCTTGGAGCTGCATTGCAGCTGCATTGGTGCTAGAAAGCTGGATAGGATTGGGCCCTTTGTCTCCTTTCCAGTTGAAGGTTCACTTGCTCAGGTACTGCATGTCAGGTTACTGTTGGCGGCACAGAAGCAGGACCAATGAAAAGGTAGCAATCCTAATGCAGATTGTATTTAAAATACTTGTATTCCACATCGTAGCCTTAGAGAGTCTCAAAGCAGCTTTTAAAGATTTTCATTTTTAAAATGTCATAGTAAGTCAAGAACAGAAACAGTACCCTCTTGGTCTCTCCTTGTGCTGCCTTTGCACTTCCTATCGTGTAGCAGATTCCACAAATGACAAGCAACCAGGGCTAAGCCGGCCAAAGTGTAACTTTTGTTTTCATGATGGTTCTTTTTCAGGTAGTGAAAAGCACAATTTGCAGATCACATCTCAAGAAGAAGATAGCCAACCAACTGTACGTGATATGGCTCTCCTAATTGAACAAGTAACAGGTGTGCCCGTTTCTTTTCAGAAACTGATATATAAAGGTAATTAATGTTTATATATTGTGCGGTCTCTTGGACTCAGTATTGAATATCCACGTACAATAGAGCGAAAGTTTGGTTCTATGTATTTATAATAATATCTCTTTTTATAACTTTATTCTCAGAGTAAAATAATTTATTCTCCTTTGAACCTTCAAAATATTTATCGGATGCTGAGCTATGCATGTGTGTGGGGAAAGATAACAATGTACTGTTTATTTTCTTGCTTCTGCTATTAGCAGAATTGCTATTCATGAATAATATGCTATTCATGCTATTATCATGCTAGTTTTTAATAATAATTTTTCCAATGAATGTTTCCAGGCCTAGATTGAACACAGCTCATTAGGTATTTGGCAGTTCTAGGTTTGCAGTGGTAGGATAAATAGGAGTATTTTTTAGCTGTTGGCGGGATGTTCTCAACTTGATGGGTGACTTCGTTCAGGTCTGGTTCTAATGCTTCATGTTTATTGTAGCAGATAGTCCTAAAAAGAAACTTGGAAATTGGTCTCTGATCTCCTTGTTAAAAGTTTAACATATAAGGAATTAATGGCAAAAAATAACTGAATTATATTAATTGTTGAAAAATAAGAACAATCCAAATTCTCAGAAGTGCATGTGAGTGTCAGAGGCATAGTGGAACCTTTTTCAAATTATTTCAGTTGCTTTCTATTATGTTGAAGAGATTTCAGTTGGCGCTGCTTTGAAAATATCTCAGCTGGATGATTGATAAAACAAATACAACATCTGGGGGGGGGGAGATGTTTAACATGAGTCAGCCTACTAGCTATAAATATTTTCCAGCCGTGATTTGCTAATTTGCTCTTATGTCACAGTGTGGCTTGATATTTGCAGGTGTCACTGTTCCTATGTTTGTGAAGTCACTGAGGGGTTGTGCAGCTAGGAAAGAGCATGTTGAGATTGAAGACATCTTGGAATGTGAATCTTGACATCTGTGAGCAACATCTGTTAGATTAAACTCCCCTTGCTAACTTGGCAAGAGGCACCTTTTAAAGTGGTCCTCTTATATTTAATGGGGGGGAGCAACTGTACCTTTTACCCCAGCATGGTGTCTTTTTCCAGTGGCTGATGCTGGTGTCTCTTCTGTAATTTTTTTAGTGTGTGAGCCATTTGAAGATAGGGAACGATTTATTGATTTACAGGCATGCTTCTCAGACCTAATGAGATTAGCTGGTTATGGGAACAGCCTGTTTTGCTAGCTACTGGAGACTCAATTACAATTGTTAAGAGGCTATCCATTAATCCCTTGTATTTGAACATCTGTATTTTATTTCTATGAAAACTGCTTTCTGAACCTCTCTGTTGAAAAGTGGTACATAAATAATAATGTTACATACACACATTTCATGGGCTTTCAGATGAGTAGTTCTAGAACCTTTTAATGAAAACATATTTATTTTACTGTATATAGATGAGCAAAAGATATGAGACTTTTATCAGACTTCATCTTTTTGAATGGATGTAAAATTCTTCTTGCTCCTTTTTCTTATCAGAGCTTTTAAAATTATGTGGTATACATGTTGTTTTTTCCTTGTAGGAAAGTCACTGAAAGAAATGGAACAACCGTTGTCAACATTTGGAGTGAAAAATGGTTGTAAAGTTATGCTGATTGGGAAAAGGGTAAAGTTTATTTTATGAAGGCCATGTTTAATTTTGCAGCTATTTAGTCGGTGACAATGGCAGCAGAAAACTGACTTAAAACAGAGATAGTGGAGGATGGTGGTGGAATCTTCAAAAATTAGCTGGCACGTTTCCCTCTAGAACTGGTTAGGGCATCTTCTCAGTTTTGTCTAGCACAGACTCCCCATCCGAACAAGTTATGAAGAACAAACTTCATAACTGCAAGGACCATTAAAAGGGAATATGAAAAAATAACTTGTAGTAGGCCCAGCATAGCAGAGAGGATTATTTATTGCTGTTTATAAGTAATTTATGTTGGACTTTTATTGTACAGAATATAGTAAATACTATACAAAAAGAAAAAGAAGCTTAGCCAACATATTTCCGCATGTGGCTTGCAAGTTACAATTTGGCCACCCCGATCTAGAAAGGACACTTCCTTTCCAGACTATGACATTTAGTTTATGACATTTATGACTATGACATTGCTGTTTTTCTTTTACGTAAGGACATAAAATAGTTTGTTACAGGTAGATATTGGTGGCAAATAGTAGTACCCATATTCACTCAGCTATATATCAAATTTAACAGTGAGCCTATCATTTCAGAGCCCTGAAATGATTGCCGAAAATTGCCCCCAAAATAGTTTCTATCGCAGGGAAAGCATTTAAAAAGGCAAACAACCAAATGAGAGAGTCTGAGGATCATCTTTATTACACCTGCGCAGGCAAGCCAATCTCCCTGCTCCACTTGTCAGGCAGAGAAAAAGGCAAAGGCATACAATTCTAAATCATCTTTATAGCCTTCTCCCCTCCACCCCCAAAGCTGCTGCTTGGTGGAAAATTACTACACAGGGGCTGGGACATGAGAAGCTCTGTTTTAATTGGGCCTTGAGAATATGCTGTGACCATTTTGATAAATGGCTAGCGGTACTGGATTGGAGAAAGTTACAGGTGGGGGCAAATGAGTGAAAACAATGAGAGCAAAGAGAGAAACAGCTACTTCAGCAGCTTTAGACAAGTGACTAAGCAAAAGACTTAAGATGGCCGCACTTTGGTTCGACGGCAACAAAATGATATACTGACCAATTGCAGTTAACTAGTAAAGAATGACCAAGGTGCTGAATTTGAACTATGAGTTTCAAAACCTTAAATTTGTGCTCTCATGCATTCACTGTGATCTCATCTCATAAATCTTGATATTGTTTTAAAAGTGTGTTGTCCTGTTTTAAAATACAGAACAGTCCTGAGGAAGAGTCTGAATTAAAGAAATTAAAAGATTTAGAGAAATCAGTGGAGCAAATAGCCAAAAAAATAGAGGAAGTTAATAAAGAACTTGGAGGTATTCAGAAAGTAAGTTGCTTTCTTGTTTCAATAGTTTGCCTGTCTTTATCATTTTTAACAGACTAACATTTTCCTAGTCCTAGTTTTAAAATGAATTTGTTCTAGGAGAGGTCCGGTCTTGATATTTTTAGGGTGCAATCCTAACTAACTTTCCAGCATTGGGGTAAGAACAATGTAGCTCCAAGGTAAGGGAACAAGCATTATCTTGAGGAGGCCTCCGTGTCTACTGCTCCACATGCCCCATTGGCACAGCTATGCCAGTGTTGGAAAGTTGGTTAGGATTGTGCCCTTTATAGCAGTGGTTCCCAAACGTTTTAGCTTTGGGACCCACCTCAAAAAAGTTCCACTTTGCCAGCTGCTCAAGTCTCTGTGGCTATAATGGTGACTGCGCAACAGTGCTCCTTCCAAGTAGCAGGTTATTTAACCCTTGATGCATGTGGACAAGGCAGATAAGTCTATTTCATGACCCACCAAAAACTGAGTCGTGACCCACAGTGTGCAAACCACTACTTTAGAGCAGTGGTTCTTGACGTTTTTAGCATCAGGACCCAATTTTTAGAATGACAAGTCTGTCTGGGACCCACCGGAAGTAGCCAGAAGTGCCATCATAGCCTGTAGCAATAAGCTGAGTTATGCCTCAGCCATTTTCCAGTAGCAAAGGGAAAAAAAGCCTATTTACAACCTTGATACAAGCAAAATAACCACACAGTCCTCCCTCTTTCCAGTATTTTCCAATCCCATCTTCCCATATTTTTGATGGTGATTTCACTTGGTTCTGTGCAACCGACCTGAAATTGGCTCGTAATTCACCTAGTGGGTCCCAACCCCCAGTTTGAGAAACACTGCTTTAGCGCATGTGTCTCCAAACTACACCCCAGGGGCCAAGTCCAGCTTGTTACAATATTTTATCCAGCCCGTAGCAACTTGTTTTGTCAGAGCATTTGCTAATGTTTTAGCTCATTGTATATCATTTCAGGTTATTTAAATGGCATTGTTTCTTTGTCACATTTCTCTTTTGTTCTGAATCATGGTGATTATAAAAAAGATCCAAGTGAAACTTACTCACTCATTTATAAAACTGATTTTTTTTTTGGCCCATGAAAATGCGTAAAATATAAAATGTGGCCCTCATACTGAAAAGTTTGGAGACCCTTGCTTTATATACATTAACTGCATTGTGAGCTTATATGGCCAGCATGATCTAAATGCATATAAATATAAAAGAAACATATAAATTTAAAATGTAAACATTGCATTTCACGAAAGTAGTTCTATTTAAGACATCAAAAGAGGCTGGAATGGGGAGTATAGACCTACTTGTGAATGAAACCAGTGTTACCCCTTACTTTTCGCACCACTGTGCAGGAGCCCTTCCGTGGTAGTGTGGTGGTGTCTCCTGATGCTTGGCAGTCATGTTGTACATCATTGCCGACTTCTTGGTCACCAGGCTACCAAGTTTTGAGCTGCCTAGCTTAGGGGGAACACTAGATGAAACTATTACTATTAATATCCATGCGCTGTCATATCATCATCCGTGCACTGTCAATTTTATGTTGGTATAGGAAGGTCAAGAACTTAAAACCAGGCTATAACACACTGGATAAAACATATATTTTTAGACATTCTGCCTCCTTGGTGGGCGCGGTCTTAATCTCCAGAGGATCTTATGACAGTGTAAATATGAATATCAATATGATACGTTGTCAAATCCATGAAGCCTTCAGGTATGTGTCTGAGGTTTAGTTGGCTATTCAAATACTCTATAGAGCAGCATTTTGACAGGCAATTTAGTAGGTATTATTATTTAGCGTGGCTCTCTTCAGGGATGCAGTGAATAAATTTCTCTAATAACATGAAAATATATTTTCTATATAGGGTTTTCTAGCAAAGAATCTTCAAACTGAAGCCCTTAACCAGTTAGACAAGCGAATAAAAGGTACTGCCGAGCAGTTTATGAAGATTCTGGAACAGGTTGATGCCATTGTAAGTAAATTATTACTGCAGCATGTTGTGGAACTCTGGGGGGGGGGGGGAAGTTCAGTTGGCTGTATTTTTAAATGAAGCTTGACCACAGAACTTGACCAATAGGAATAGCTATTCACACAGACACAAATATTCAGTTATGAATAACAACTGTTGTCATATTGTTGAATTGATAGTTCAATTAGGGGGTATTTTCTGTGATGTGAAATCAATAGTGGCACCATACCCATTTGCAGAAAAATACCGTATTTCAGAATATTTCTATATAATACCAGTTTTTCAACAAAATGCAATCGCTAAAGTGGTGTATATAGTACAGGCATGCCTAACTATCCACAGATTCTGTTTCCACGGTTTCAGTTATCCATGGATACTGGGACTTCTATTTAAAAGGTAGGAGAACATTAAATAAATCTTTTTTTACCTTGTTGCAGCAAAAACACTGATATTTGCCTATCTGTAAAAAGGCATCCTCAGTATCCATCGTTTCAGGTATCCACGATGGGGTCTGGAAGAGAACCCCAGCGGATACCAGGGCATGCCTGTAAAAGAAATGAGAAAATGGTTACAGTCTAAAGAAGAGACAAGGGAGGTGCCAGTAAACAGTCACTGGAAGGGATGATATGCTGGGTATATTGATAGCCTATCAGATTTATTACTGTATTCAGTTGCGACAAAGGCTCCCAATTCAGAAAGGTGCATTCTGTTATACATGTGTTGGACCCAGGCATCGGGATGTTGTGAGTAGGCAAGCAGCTCCTCTCTATGCTACACGGTAAGATGGTTCCTTGCTCCCACTATGAGTCTTCTCCAATCTAGGGCTGAAAACTAGTAAGGTACATTAAGCCAACAGCACCTGTTGAATTTTATATTTTATTATTATACTCTACCTTTCCCTAGATCAGGGTTATCAAGCTCATTTCATGCAATGTGTTGAAAAGCATTCATGGTGCTTGCTGAGGACCAGAAGTGATGTCATTAAGCAGGTGATGACCAGAAATAAGCATTTTTTTCTTACTTAGGAACATTAGGTCCAAATGACAGAAGAGAAAATATGCACTTCTTGATCATATTTTCAAAATATGGAAAAGCCCAATTGTCACATTGGCTACCCTTTCAGCAACACTGCTTCTGCCAAGGCATCACTTCGCAGCTCAGCAGCTGAAAGGTACTCTGCAGTGTCTCTGCAGAAGCAGCACTGCTGAAAAGGCACCCTGTGTGATAATCGAGTTCTCTCAGTACATCTCTAGCTTCTCCTTTTCTTACCCCTCTTGGTATGCCTTTCCCCTTGTACTGTTTCAGTGTGGTGCTGCTGAAAGGGCAGCACTAGGAGAGCCCAATTATCATACGGGCTGCCCTTTCAGCAGTGACACCTCAGCACTTCTGAAAGAGTGATCCACACGATAGTTTGGCCATTGCCACCCTTTCAGCAGTGCCACTTCTGCCAATGGTCATGCTGGGAGAGCTCAACTATCATGTGAGCTTCCACAGGCTGCATCTGGCCCATGAGCCTTATGTTTTACATCCCTGCTCTAGATTGTAATACCCAGGGTGATTGGAATTTTATGGAATAAGGAAGCTAAGCATCACAATACTGGCTATCTGATTCTTTAACTTTCAAAGCTAGCTATTTAAGTGATAGTGTATCTGAGCCACAAAGGTGTTTTTCCACATAGAAGAGGACCAAGGTTCTTTCTGAGAATTGCCTCTGATGTTTTGCTAATTTTTGATTACCTCTGTGAGTCTATCTTTATATTAAAAAGTTTTTAAAGCACAATTCTGTGTTTGACTTCTTTTGGTTTATGTAAAGTTCTACGGGTTATTTCATCTACAATGATTACCCTACGTTGCTGTAACTTCTCCATTGGAAAAAAAGTATTTGCATGTATACCATCATACTTGGGGAACATGCTTCTGTTTGACAAATGATGGGAGCTGAAGTCTTTAGCCTTGTGTGCACCCAGCATAATCTGTAGTAGCACCATTGATAATGTGTCTTTTTCTTTCATGAGCATGTTATCTATATGTTGAAAGAACAGAGTGTTTGTCTTACATTGTGGGAGGCTTGCTTGAGATTTGGGGTCCCTTTGAAGTGTGGCTCAGTTATAAGGACTAGCTTTAAAGGACCTAGATTTTTTTTTAAGGTTTTACTGGTTAGGGATGCTCTTTTTCCACTTGTAATCACTAAATTACTTTGTGATTTTCATTTATTACAGCATGAATGCTAAATTTCTAGCTCATTTTCCCATAAAGCATTGATAATTTCTTCTTTACTGATGATTAAAACACACACAAAATATTTGTGATATTGCATTCACATGGGACAAAATAAAAAGCAACACTTGAATTTTGTTTCTCAAGTTCTATAATAGTAGACGCTTCTGAAACTTACTCACAGCTTATTTTTAAATTGCAAATTGTGAAATTCTGCATGTCCTAAATTATAGGTTTGATATTCTAATCCAAACACTATTGGCACTAACAATAGGATCAAACACTTCTTGTCAATGATTTGCTTTCTCTATTGAATACCTGAGAATTTGCTCAAAAATGCATGAGTAAGTTTTGTTACATAGTGTACATGTAACTTATTCACTAAGCTTAACGGATACAAGGAAATGTTGGAGGGATAATAAAGCACATTTAAATAGATAACCATTAGGCCTTTTTCAAAGCCTATGGATATGGTGCTAATTTTATACTTTTAATCCAATATTTTAATCTGTTTTATCTCATGCAATACTTAAATTTAGGTACACAATTTTAGTACAGAATTCACTCCAAAGGCTCAATCCTATGCGTGTCTCCTCAGAAGTAAGTCCCCTTATAGTCAATACGACTTACTCCCAGGTAAGTGTGGACAGGATTGCGGCCTAAATCATGTAGTATGGAACTGAAAATGAGCAAACAAGAGCCTAACTATATGAATCCAACCCAAAAAAATCTTACCCCAAAAAATAAACGATTTTTTACATATTCATTTATTTTTTAAAAAAATATAGTCCAATCGTGTGGTGCAATACAAAGAAATGTCAAATAATTTCGTTACAGAAATGAAATACTAGTAAAGTACATTCAGTTGTCAGTGTTGTTTTGGATGACGCACGTCATAGGTTCACTATCATTGTCCTAAACCATCTAGTGAGCAAGTGAGAAGAGACTGAACCCAGGTTCAGGTTCTGTATTTTGGACCCACTGGCAAAAACAAGAGTTTAACACCAGTGAAGATAAAAGTAAAATGCTAAAAATTTTTCTTGAGTTTGATATTGGTCAGGAAACGAGTGAAAGAAGGAGAGTTTGTAAGGATATGATGTTGGGATATTTTATTTATTCTCCACATTTTTATACCACCCTTCTTCTGAGGCGCTCAGGGTAGTATACAGGATTCCTTCTCTCCTTTTGACCTCGCAACAATCCTGTGAGGTAGGCTAGGCTGAGATATACTGGCTGGCCTAGGGTCACCCAGGAAGCTTCATGCCTGAGTGGGGATTTGAACCTGGATCTTGCAGGTCTAGGTCAAACTCTGGAACCGCTAGATTATCCTGGCTCTTTTAAACATTAAAATGTGTATACCCTTTTTATCACCAAAAATGGACCAGGCAAGGCAGCTAACACAAAAAATGTTACATGGTGAGCCCTGCTGGATCAGGCCATGGGCCCATCTAGTCCAGCTTCCTGTTTTGCCAGATACCTCTGGGAGCACCCAACAAGATACCTGTACCCCAGTGGCTTTCAAACTGGGGCAATGCGATGCCTTTAAGGGGCGGGGCACCATGTAATGTGGCACCAGCACTCCCACGATTGCGCTGGCATCAGGGGAAGCACGCATTTTGCGTGACTTACCAGGGGTTGTGCTGGCCCTCCAGGAGATGTGGGGAGCCCACAGACCCCCTCCATGGGCCTTCCCTCACCTCCAAAATGCTTCTGGTCACAATTTTAACCCACTTCCAGATTTTGTTCGAAAACCTGGACATGGGTCACATTCATGACCCATTTTGGAAGTGCAGGGAAGCCTGGGGAGGGGTCGGCGGGCTCCCCGCAAACCTTGTAGGGCCAGTGCAACCCCAGTAAATGACACAAAACACATGCTTCCCCTGCACCAGCCCGATCGCGGGAATGCTGGCGCCACCCCCTCCACCCCTCCAGGGCAAATACAGGCTCTCATACTCACCCTTGAGAGTTTAACCTCTGCTGTACCCTATTGCCATTCCCTTGTATCTGGCATGTTGGAATAATATTGAAATGTATGTTGGAATAATATTGATTATGAAAGATGCCCATAGGCACAGAGGTTGTGGGGCAGATGGATTGGGAGGGGAAGAAATTCAAAGTATCAGTGCCATCACAAAGAAAGCCCTCTCCTGCATGCCACAAATAATGCCTCTGATGGCAGTGGGATGCACAAATGTTTCTGAAGTCTGAAATGTGCAGATAAATTCATATTGGTGCAGGTGATCTTTTTAGATCAGTCCAAAACCATTTAGAACTACAGCAGCCAAAACTAGCACTCAGTTGAAAAGAATTACATTGTCCATCTGGAGAAATTCTAAATGGAGAACTAGTCAAGTCAGGCTTTCTCTGCAAGGTATTGCCATCACCAAATCCTTAAACATCAGGTGGTGAGAGAGTCTTGCATAAGCACCCTCAAGGGTTATATTATCTTTGTTGAACTTTATTTTAATTGAATATTCAAATGTTATTGTAACTCAAGGTATATTGCAACTTCACCTCTTAAAACCTTGAATAGTTGGACAACGTATTCGTGGAGAGGAGACCTAAACTGACTTCAGGTAAAAAGAAAGATGGTGAGATTTAATTTGAATGTTACTGTTCTGTTTTCCATGTCACTCTCTGAGATGGAGAGATGAAGATCTATTTGATGCTCTCATTGTATGTTTGCTAGTTTTCCAGTGAACATGCACTTTGAACATAAAGTATAAACTCTGAGTAACTTGCAGAACTGTCACAGTGATCTGTCATAAGGGCTATGTTGTTTTTGATGTTAGAGTAACTGATATAAAGCTATCTGGTTATGAAAAATTCTAAATGCCGTGTTTTGTTCACATATAGTCATGAGAATATATGTAGCATATATGCTCAACCCCACGGTTGTAATGCATTTCTATTTTGTATTCATTTTAAACAACTGTGCCTTTGCTAGTTGTAGTGCAGTGGGGTTATCTGTAATTAGGTTTCTTGTAGGTTTCCTTTAGAGATTCTGAATTATATTTTTACCTAGCAAAGTATCCTCCACCAAATGCAGGCCTTCCTTTCTCAGAAGGTGTAAATTCTGTTTTAGAACCTCTCCACAACGGGACAACACCTAGCCAACTAATGTATTCCTTGTTCAACTACATGTATCCGTAACATTATAATTTATTTATTGCATGGATTTTCATACTTCCATGCTTACTACCAAGGTCCGTGCTATTGAGGTGCAGTTGTGAAGTACACAGCCCTAGGCAGAGACTCTGAGGTCTTTGCATTTAGCAAGTGCAAGTGCATTTAGCAAGTGCAACTGCTGCAAAAGATGAGAGGACTAGAGGAGGAAGTTTCTACCCTTCGCCAAATCAAGAAAGCAGAGGAGTTCCTGGATATGATACAAACAGAACATCTCCAGAAGGGAATCTTGTCACAACAAGAAGAAGCAGAGGTTTGTTGTTGGGGATTCCCTGCTTAGGGGTGTGGAAGCTGGTGTGTGGGGCCCTGACCCACTTGCTCATGAGGTGTGCTGTCTTCCTGATGCTAGGATCCAGGATGTGACAGATTGCCAAAGCTGCTTAAACCTATGGACCAGACCGCTGTCCCTTCTTGCTCATCCATGTAGGAAAGAATGATACTGTGGGGTGTAGCTATGAGCAGATTGTTTCAGACTACAAGGCTCTGGGCAGGACAGTGAAGGACCTGGGTGTGCAAGTGGTATTCTCATCTGTTCTCCCAGACTTCAGAGGGGGAGAAGAATCCTCTGGGTGAACAACTATTATATGTCAGTGGTTTCGTCAGGACAGTTTTGGCTTCTGGAACCACGGACTACGTTTCCTGCATGAAGGATAGCTGGCACAAGATGGGTTGCACATCACAAGGAGGAGGAAGCATGTTTTTGGTGGAAGCATGGCGAGCCTGATCAGGAGGGCTTTAAACTGAAGGTTGAGGGGGTTGGAGATATCAATCAGAAGCCTAATTTGCAGGTAAGTGCTCCGGATAGTATCCATCGTTTCAGATATCCACGGATACAGTACCATGGATACTGGTACACCTATTAAAAAGATAGGGGAACATTAAACAAATTCTCTTTTTTTACCTTGTTGCAGCAAGGTGTAAAAAATTCTCTTTTTTTACCTTGTTGCAGCAAGATGTTCCTCTATCTTTAAAAAGGCGTCCCCAGTAGCCATAGTTTCAGGTATCCACAGGTGAATCTGGAACAGAACCTGAGCGGATACTGGGGCATGCCTGTAGTCATGAAAGCTCTGTGGAGAGCATTTCGGTAAAAGTTAGGGGGAAGAGCAATAAATGCAACATTGTGGTGGGTGTCTACTATCGACCGCAAGGCCAAGGAGAGGAGGTGGATGATGCTTTCCTGAAACAACTTACAGACATTACAGAAAACATGATGTAGTTGTAATGGGAGACTTCAACTATTATATCCGGTTATCTGTTGAGAGACTGACTCAGCCAAGAATGGGAGCGCCAACAAATTTCTGTTGTGCTTGGAGGATAACTTCACCTTCCAGAAACTCTAAGAGAAGTGGTCATCCTTGACCTGATCTTAATAACCAATGAGGAGGTTGATGAGGTCAAAGTAGTAGGAACTGTAGGGGAACATTAGGAACTGCTGTAATTCTCAATCTTATGGGGGAAAAGGTACTATGCAGTGAAACCTGCACTTTTGTTTTCAGTAAGGCTGATTTTAATAAGCTCCAAGAAATGAAAGATAGGATCTCATGGGTGGATGATCTAATGGGAGAGGGGGTCCAAGATGCATGGGAGCTCCTAACGAAGCAGCTTGTTCATGTGCAATCAAAAACAATTCCTAAGGAAAAGGGAGAGACACCAAAAAGCCAGGATGGCTTCACAAACAGCAGAGAGTTGAAGATTTATAAAGACATGTTTAGGAAATGGAAGATGGGACTGATCTGCAGGGAGGAGTACAAATAGGTAGCCTGGACTTGTACAGCGAAGGTCAGGAATGCTAAACCTCAGTATAAGCGGAGGCTGGTCAGGGATGTCGAGAACAACATACTGGTCTTTTTCAGGTATGCCCAGAGGAAGAGAAATTAGAAGGTGGGATTGCTGCTTGATGATGATGGCCAGTTAGTGTCTGGTGACAAAGAGAAGGCAGAGCTGCTTAACTCCTACTTGTGTCTGTCTTCTCTCAGAAGGTGGATTGCGCAAATGTGGATGCTGACTCCTTGGCCAATAAGGGGAAATATGTACATCCCCACAGAGGTAATGAACACTTGGCAGCACAGGTCTGCAGATTAGGATTGATGGGAAACTTGTCAGGAATCACCTAACTGGCCTAAATGAATTCAAGTCACTTGGACCAGATGAGCTGCATCCTAAAGGAACTTGCGGATATATTTGCAGAGCCTCTGTCAATTATCTTTGAGAAGTCCTGGAGGGTGGGGAAGGTGGCTAGGCTGGAAGTGAGTTAATGTGGTCCCAGTCTTTAAAAAGGAGAAAAAGGAAGACCCAGGAAATTATAGGACTGTCAGTCTGACTTCAGCACCGGGGAGGATATTGGAACAAATGATAAAATATACAATCTGCACACATCTAGACAACAACTTAGTGATAAACAGAACTCAAGAAGGATTTGTCAAATACATATCTTGCTAGATAAACTTCATCTCCTTTTTCGATCAGATGACCAGCTTTCTGGATGGTGGGAATGCAGTGTCTTTCACCCCTGCATAGTGGCTGTTGCTGGTGATGTTCTAATTTTTTTTTAGATTGTGAGACCTTTTGGGACAGGGAGCCAATTAACTTTTATTATTTGCCTGTAAACCGCTTTGTTAACTTTGTGTTGAAAAGTGGATGATGATGATGATGGGAATGCTGTTGACTTCAAGCATTTGGCAAGGTTTCACGTGACATCTTAATCAGCAAGTTGGTACAATATGGGCTAGATGACACCATTGTTAGGTGGATCGGGACAACCTACGTGAAGGGTAATTGTCAATGGCTTTCCATCAACCTGGAGGATGGTTTTGGGTGGACTGCCTCAGGGCTCTTGGCCCTGGTTCTTTTTAACATCTTCATCAATGACTTGGATGAAGGGATACATTATCGAATTTGTGGATGACAACAAATTATGAGTAGTAGTAACCACAATAGAAGACAGTGGAAGCTTTCAGGAAGACCTTGACAAAATGGAACACTGGACTGAAATGAATAAGATGACGTTCACAGGGACAAATGCAAGGTTCTGTGCTTAGGCAAAAATAACTAAAGATGAGCGGTACCTGGCTTGGCAGCACAGCATGTGAGAGCCATCTTGGAGTTGCAGTGGATCACAGGAGGAACATGAGTCAGCAGCGTGATGCAGTTGCAAAAAAAGCTAATGCAATTTTAGCCTGCATTAATAGAACTGTAGCTTCCATGTTGTGAGAAGTTGTAGTTCCGCTTTACTCCACATTGGTGAGACCTCACCTGGAGTACTGTGTCCAATTCTGGGCACCTCGGTTCAAGAAAGATGCAACTAAACTAGAGCAGGTTCAGAGAAGATCAACAAAGATTATCAGAGAGCTGGAAAACAATGAGAAAAGGTTGAGGGAACTAGCCTCAAGAAGAGGGGATAAAGTAGCACTCTTCAAATACCTGAAGGGATGTCATATGGAAGAAGGAAAAAATTTGTTCTCACCTGACTGACAGTAGAGCCAGGTCTAATGGGTACAAACTGCAAGAGAGGAGATTCCAGTTAAGGTAAATTCCTGACGGTAAGGGCTGTTTGACAGTGGAACAGATTGCCAAGGGAGGTGGTAGATACTTTCTCCGTGGAGACCTTCAAGCCGAGGCTCGACAGGAACCTGCTGGAGATGCTCTATGAAAATTTCCTGCTACAGGCACGGGGTTGGACTAGATGATCTTGAGATCCCTTCCAACTCTATTATTCTAGTATATATAATCCATCATGGTTGACAATCTGTGTAGATGGAATCTTTTCCAGTAAAAGGGTCAGTATTCCAAACTGACTTTCCAAAGGCAGATGATTGCAAGATGTTGTGATGTCAGGCTTAGGTCAAACCGCTGTCACAGTTCAAGACAAATAGAAAATCAAGACAAGACAATGCTTGAATGAAGGCAATGTCCAGCCAGTTTTCCAAGTTAATTGGGAAAGCTACATTTAGAGTATTCAGTGCATGCTTGAAAAATTAACATCTCAGTAGCCTGCAGGAGCATTTTTTCCTTTTGATATAGATGGTAGGAAATGACTGGTAGACACACCAGCTTTGTCGCGGCTACTGTTGTAAACATTTGTTCAACAGTCCTCAAACTCTCCAGGAGTTGAAGGATGGCTGGTAAGTGTTTGCGAGGGTGGGGACTGCGAGAGTGAGCATGTCCTGACAACACCATATTGATTACGACCTGCGGAGACCCAGGGGCATGTAAACCTACCTGGGGATCATGAAGCCTCCCAGAGTGTCCTAGAGGCTCACAACCCCCCTCAGTGAGCCACTCCTCTGCAGAAGTGAGCTCCAATTTGCACTTTAGGGCTCAATTCTATCCATCTTTCCAATGCTGATGCAACTGTGTCAATGGGACATGTTCTGCATCCTGCATTGGGAGGGGCAGTCACAGAGGGCTCCTCAAGGTAAGGGTATGTTTGTTCCCGTACCTTGGGGCTGCATTGCAGCTGTATCAGAACAGGATAGGATTGGGCCCTTAGTTATCTATCTTTAGGTGTATATAAACTGGTTGGTTATTTTTATTGTTCACTTGCAGAAGGATGCATGAGAGAGCACACATTTCCTTCAAGTTCTAACCATAAGTGCTCCTGAATTCCAGTTCTGTACTGATTTGTGGACGCTTACTGAAAACTATGAATTAAAATGTGTGAAGAACTTGGCATTCTGCTCTTTTATCCTGCTCTCTAGAACAGTGGTTCCCAACCTGGGGGGTTGAGCCCCCCAAAGGGGTAACAAACTGAATTTCAGGGGGTCACAAAGAGCTTGGGGCCCTGCAATCTTAAAAAGCTGGGCACCACCATCTTGGAAGCTTCATTTTATCTACGCAAGAAGCTTCCTCATTAAACTGCCACTTCCTCAGTGCTTGTGGCTGCGAGGGGCTTTCTATGGGCTCATCCTGATGTGTGCATATGCATGTGATGAAGTCTCTCCCGGATCTCTTTCCAAGTAGGCATGTCATGCCTTCCATGTGCATGCCTAGGTGAGTCTCAGCACATGGGGAAGAGGAACATAAATACTCCGAAGACTGGCTTTACCCCCTTGATCAGCAAAACAATGGCATAGAGAAACCACAATGTGTTCTGTGCTATATTGTTCTCGGTGCTGAATCAATCATTGCACTCAAAACTCAGACGTCACTTAGATACAAAGCAATTCAGAACATTCTAGAAAGGATGTGGCGTTGTGTCCACTTTCAAAAAGTGTAGTTCATTAAAAACAACGGCCATTTTCATGATTGACGTAACTTCCGGCTTTAGGTCTTAGGGGGATCCCTACAGGTTATCGTACCTAAAAGGAGGTCCCAGTACAAAAAAGGTTGGGAACCACTGCTCTAGAAACTAGGCAGCAGTGCTCCTAGTGGAAACCTTAAGAACTTTTAACATCCATCATAAATGGGGCCTTTTGGTAAGTCTGTGCAATGATCATACTGTGTAACAACTGTAACCATTCAAATGTATTAGGGTTGCACAACACATGTGAGAGGGAGTTGCAGAGGGATGTTGTAGATAGTTTATGCAGAATGTTAGTGTGCAACCTAATGCTATGCTATTGGACTGATTTTTTTTTTTAATAAGATCATACAGTTGACTGATTCTGTTTTAGTAATCAGCTCAGTCGTGTATATTATACACAACTATTGATGATCTGTTATGGTTTCAACTAAACAATGAGGCAAGCTGCATTTAGACTTATGACTTCGAAAGTTCCTTTCCAGACTATGCAACATCAATTCTTTGTTTTTGTTTTGCAACAGAATCTCCCAGACAACTTCAGTGACTGTAAACAAAAAAAGAAGGGGCTAGTGAAAAAGGTTCAGGTATGTCTTGTACAAAAGTTAATATACTGTTCATCTAATACAAACATTAGGAATTGAAACTTCCAGGCCTAGGGAGAAATTATACAACCTCTGTAAAATCCTGCTTCTAGTATGTCTTTCAAAATAAAATTTTCGCTTAAAATAGGTTGATACACATAGTCGCATTAACAACAGACAATATTTTTAGGAAAATAGGTATGTAATCTTTTTATCTTTCTTAAGCAAAAATGGGATGGGGAGAACATTTGTTGTTCCAAATGTTTTATATTACTGTTACCCACTCATTTCCCCAATGAGGAGACATTTTACTTTTGCTTTTACTTCAGAGTAAGTTCTCCTAACATTGGTGAGGTTGGCTTGCGAGCAGATGACCACAATCTAGTGAAGCTCTGTCCCTATACAGATCGACCTCAGCCTCTACAGGGGTTCCATTGCAGGAACTTGTGTGGATGCCGAAAACGGCTGCTGATGAAATCCACAGTGGGGTCGGCATCACCACTTAGTACGTGGTCTGAGGCCCGGGGTTGCTGCTGACACCCAGTTTACCAATCTTGGTTATTTTTACATCAGACCTTAAATGTATGCTATAATAAATGTTATAAGTTATAATAAAAGTTATGTGACCATAACTTAGTTTATTACGGATTGAACAGGTATTTCCTGCATTGTGCACGGAGAAAGCTCTACTCTTGTGTGTTAAATATGTACTTCAGTAAGTCTTTGGTTGTTAGTAATTTAACTTTTGTTTTCAGGCTTTCCTTGCTCAGTGTGATACAGTGGAAGGAAGTATTGGTCAAGAAATGGATAAACTACAGTCGAAGAACATGACCCTCACAGAATGAGATGTTATTTTAAGTAACAAGGAGAAATAATTGCTCTGTGAGCATGAAGAAGAGTTTGCTCTTGATTTTGGAGCACCCATTTAGTGTTCATCATTTTATTTTAAGCAGAATTCAGTAACACTGTTGCATGTTGGTCATTGCTTGCTTGTCATTGTGTTCTGCTCAGACTAAAGCTCTTCTTTTTCAAAAATAATACAAACGAATCCTGCAGTTCTTCCTGAACATACTCTTAACAGGCCTTTGTATGATCATGCGTGTTTCAACCAACTAAACTTTGCATTACTTTATAAATCATTCAGAGCAATAACAAATTCTGATTGCTATTATGTAAGTTTATGTGTTCTCAGGTGTAGGAAAGATTTAACTTCAGTAGAGGTTTTATCTGTCCTACTTTCTGGATGCCTAAACTAAAATGTACTGTAAGATGTATCGTACTTCAAGTAGTGGTTGAGCATAAGTAGGCTCCTTGCTATTAATCTTTACATAGTCGTGATATACTGTGTATAAATTTTGTATTGTCCTTCAGAGGAGGAAAGCATCCTACAGAGTATGATTTGTCTCATGTGATTTTAAAGACAGAGCTAACTTTCAACTTCATGCTTTCTCCAGTGAGGGAAAAATCCTTCCAGGTCTTGTTCTATTTTTGACAAGAGAGCAGTGTTTTTTGGAACTGCTGCACTATTCTGGACCTATTTTTCTTCCTGCTCATCTTCTACTCATTCAGCCCCCATTCCCTGACTAATGGATGCAGCAAGAATTGCGGGGAAAGGATTGGTGAGCAGAAGAAAGATAAACCCCAAGAAGAGCCATTTGATCAGGTTACTGTAAAAGTTGAGCCTGCATCAACTAGTTCAGTGAAAGGGCAGTTGGAAGTGGGAAAAGCTGTTGATTGGTCCAACAACTCACATATTCAAAAGCACCACGCTTTGTTGGATCCTCCTGAAGAGGCATCCAGGGGAGGGACAGGGGAAGGCAGTGCTTCTGAATCCCAAGCAGGGATCATGGCCTGCAAGGTACTTAGATGTTCCTCTAGCTTGGAGAGTGAGGCTGATGTTGGTGCTAATCGGCCATTACAGTGGTAGTTCTATTTGCAGTTGTCCTCAGGGAGACTCACTGTGCACAAGATGTTCCTGGCGGAAGCAGGGGAATCATTCTCGGATTGCTCTACTTCTCCTCTCAATGTCCCAGGTGTGGATTCTCAACATCCGGAGTTCTGTGTCTGGATCAGGAGGTTGATATTATATTTCAGATCTAATTCCCCACTCTTCCCCTTCACAAAGGAGAAGCTTGCTTAAAGGTGCACAGAATTCAATGGATGAATATGGCTGCGCAAACCTCACGAGGCGTCTGCCCTGGTTATGAGATCCTCAGCAGCTACTTCTGTTTTTATCAAGAGATCTGTTACACGGACAGACAAGCTCCTGGAGGAAATAAGGCTAACAAAACAGCTCAGGGAGAGGAGCCATGAGCCAGCTGCAGGTGCTAATGCATATACCCACAGGCTCTCCACTGGAATGGTGGTCTAAGCTGTCTTGGCAAACTACAATCTCTGCCTCAAGAATTGGTAATTGGCCATAGCAACTAACTCCAACCTGGCAACATTAAAGATGCTCTTATGTAAACAAAATATGAGAAGAAAGCATGTCGTCTGGGTAAAGAACGGCCCTTAAACTGAGCTCTGGTAAGTTTCATTTTTACAGCAACCTTCCTCAACTTGGAGTGTCTAAGAGACCTTGGTGGGTGAGACAAAGAGTCTGTGACAGAAGCAGTGCTCCCCCAATCAGCCTCTTGGAGCCACCATTGGGACTAGGCCAGCAGCAACTCAATGGATGCCAGGCCATTGGGGCATGTGTTATAAAAATTGTTATTTTTATAACTGGCTTGTTAGCAATCTTCAACAATGGTTGAACAATTTCAGTTGACAACAAATGGGTAACAATTAACAGATACTCATTACTGTACTTTTAGGCATATAAGTCTTTTTAACAAAAAGCCTTTCATAAAGTGGTTTACATAGCTAAATAAATAGTTCCTTGCTCACAAAGGGCTCTGCAATGAAAAAAACCCACTAAAAAGTGTCATTCTGGGTTGAAGAATAATTGCTCTCCCCTTCCCCTTCCCCTAAGTATAAGAGAACACTATAAGATGCTTCTTTGCTTGATCTGTTTTGCTCCCACCCAGAAGAAGAAAGTTCCTTATTCCAGGTCAAAACTACCCAGAACAAAAAACCACCAAACCAACTCTATGTGCTAACCGCTTTCTTGGCTCAGACATCAGGATGATAGCACTAATACTATAACAAAAGAAGTGTCCAGGCATTCACACCATATTTTTCACAGAAATAATGAGAATTGGATAATCAGCCTGGAGCTCAGCCTTTTGAACATCTAAAGTTCACATGCCTCTGGACTTGGAAACGTTAAGCCACAAGTGTGACTTCCCAGTCTCTGCAGGCCTATTCTTATGGGGCCCTTATGCCAACACACTGAAAGTTCCAAATTAAAGGTTCTCCCCTTCTGTTTTGCCATCATGACAAGGGTGTTCATCAAGATCATGTGCCCATTGTAACACAGACTTCAGGGAATACACACAGTGCTACACAGGCAATAGTAATTAAATCACCATTCAGAGAGCAGAGATTATGAGATGTTCCCCAAACAACTTCAGAGTCTCAAAATTTACAGTTGGTTGGTAAATGAAATTAAGGATGCCTTGCACTGACTGCAGTGTTTATAGCACCTGGGGAAGCCTTCATGAACACAATTCAGGAATTGTTCCTATGAGAGGAATCCCACATTAAGGAAAATGGGAGAAGCCAAGAGACATGCCAAGTCATACCTTATTCCTGGCCCGGTTTTATTAATACTCGTGTAGAGGCTGAACCTTCTACATAGTGAGATTTTACTCCATTCCTACTTCATCAAGATATCACTTCTAGGTTACATGTCTCTATCCCAATGTTGTGAGAGAGAGATCCAAAGGCAATTAAAAATCACCGCAGTTGCAAATCTTTCCTGTTGAGCTTATTGCCAGTGCAAGTTCTGTGGTCTTTTAGCTCAATAATGCAGCATGTAGTTGGCATTCTAAGGGGCCAAGTTTAATTTCTGACGTCTCTAGGTAGGGCTGAGAAAGGGTTCCTGCCTGAAATGCTGGAGAGTAGCTGCCAATCAGTGTAAATAGTACTGGACAGTAGGTATGCCAAGTGAGACCATTAGCTCAAGGTAGTTTCATAGGTACATAAATGGTGACCTCCCCTGGTATTGATATACCCTGTGTTTCTCCATAGGATCCAGGGATATAACATACTGATGAGATCCATATAACTAATCAGAGAATCAACTATTCCAGAGCACTGTATCAGAAGGCAAAACTTCAAATGGACTGAGCTGTTCACTTTCCTTCCTTATTGATGAGGCACATCATATAGACTTACTCATACAACATCAGACCAGGGAGAATTGTTTCAAGGAACATGGGTTAATGAATATAAAAAAGCAGATATTGGAACTATTCACCTCTCCTCTTAATTGGAGAGATTATTCTCTAGGTTCACCTGTGACAGGACAAATTGATGCTCTTACAACCCCATGGCCCAAAGGGCCTTCTGTATGCTTTCCTGCTCATACCACTGATGATCAGGAAAGCGACATTAACGTTGATCTGCTTAATGCTCCACTTACCTAGTTTTTGAATCTAATGTAATTGTCAGGGAGGTCCCTCTGAGAGACTTTCATTAGTATGAGATTTGTTAACCCAGTCAAGAGATGAGGCTTGTTTGCTGTATTAGATCTGGAATGCATCCTGTCTAATTTGAGGCCAGGGGGATTCCCTTTTCCCCTGTTGGTTCTATCAATTTTTGTTCTCTGAGGTGTTAAAATTGTGGGGTGCATTACTTTTACCTTCTGTTACAGCTAGCATTTTATTGGTTGATGTAGCTGGAAACCCCCTGTTGAAATATAACAAGTAGAACAGAGCTGGATTTCCCCCGTTGCATCAGACAAGAAGTTGAAAGTTAGCCCTGCCTCCAAAGCCCAAGGGGAGAATCACTCTCAAAGAGAAAGAACAGTCACATTAAATCCAATGTGCTGTTTTCCAAGTATATTCCCCTTAAAGCAAAGGGGAAAGATAGAAATGTAATTGGGTAATTTGTTGTGTGAAAAAATAATCCAGGTAATTAAAAAATTTACCAGACTCTTAGAATTTTTAAATGTTTTGTTGTGCCCACAAGGCTGGGTTTGGAGGGCAAAATGCAATTAGCTTTTTATTTCTGTAGAAGGTGTAGTAGATGAAACTTGACTATTGCAGTAATTGCAGTACTTTGTTTTCAGTATATATTTTAAAAGGCCTAACACTGTTCAGCATCTCTTTAATGACAATTGCCTTTTTTCTTGTTCTTGTTAATTGAAAGCCTCATCAAGTAATACATGATGGTTCCTGTTTAAGGAAATCCTGTTGTCTTTATGTGTGACTCATTGTCTTCTGGCATTCCTCTGAAATTAGAATTTGAAGGTATTCACTTTGTAGTACTGAAAATCAGTCAACATGTAAAATTACCGATGTAACCCATTTTATTCAGTCTTCACCTAGAAGAAAGAGGAAGCTTGTTGATATGTAACCCAGGTCTCACTACTTATAACAGGGCAGCAGGATGACACTTACCCACTCATACCTGGATGCTGTTGGATTGATCCATGAAGTGGGAACTCGCTCTGTCACAGCCACAGTCTCACCTCCCTAGGCAAGCAGATCAGCAGTTTCTTATCAGAAGGAATTTGCTTTCAAAGAAAAAAAAAAAAAGCTCTTAGTTTTCTGCTGTAGTTGAAGTGTGTTGATTTCAGCACTCTAGCTTCCAGGTCCCTGGATACTTATTAGTATCAATTCCACAACATACAAACTAGCATTCTTTCTCAACCTTTTTCTCAAATACCTGGCTCAGTTACTCATCTTTGCCACACACTTCACTTACAATAACAGTCTAAAGGGGCAATCCAGAGCACCTCCTGGGCCCGTGTTGCTTGCGGCAGCCCAGGACTGTTGTAAATGTGCTGTAAGGGCACGTCTGCCCAGGAGGCACTGGGCCAGCATGAGGACTCGCGCCAACCCAGGAATGCTATGGAGGCAGCTCATCTGCTGCCATCCACACTGCCTGAGCGCAGCTGGTGCAGGTGCTTGGGAGGGAGGAGGAATGGGGCAGTGGGAGGGTAGGTCCAGGGGCAGGCCAGCCCAGGGAGTGGGTGGAGTCCGGATGTAGCCGTTCAGCTGGATCCTAAACCCTATCCCTGGGCCACGCTGCCCCAATCTGAGCTGCTCAGCCCAGCACCAGCTATTTCACTGCTGCAGAACCGAGCAGCCACACAGGGCTGTCTGGGGCTTACCCCAGGTTAAAGGGGCAAAATCCCCTTGCCCCATGTTGAGTTCCAACTGCCTCCTACCCTGTGTCGGTGGCCTACCTGCTCCCATGCAGGTTAGGACTGGGCTGCCTGGCTTAGTAGCCCAAGAAATAACATTAAGAGCACAACCTGGAGTTAGGCCAGCAAAGTTTAGCCGGCAAAAAGGACACTGTAAAATATATTTGAACCACTCTTTGAGTCAGAGAGGCCAGCACACTGTTGTGCACCATCCTCCCTGACTCAGAGAATGGTCCAAATGCGCTTTACAGTGACCCTTGTGCCAGCCAAACTTTGCGGGCCTAACTGTGCCAGCCTAACTCCAGGTTAGGATTGTGCCCTAAATCACACGATACAAATGCATATGTATTTGTATCAAAGAAACCCATTCAAGATATGCATATTGGTTCCAACAACTTTTCTAGACTTCATTTTCCTGAGTTTCTATAAGCAATATTTATTTTATATGTCCCAGACGTTTTAGCACAGGGACCCACTTTTTAAAACATCACACTATCAAGTTCTACTTAGCTTTACCAGAGGCTGCTCAAGCCTCTCTTTTTATCCTTTTCACAATGGTGGGGTGGTGGTGAGAAGAACTGCCTTCTGGAGCTTTTGTTGAGGTTCACATTCATTGGATTGGCATCATTCTGGTGGCCTTGCATTCTCCTTTGCCTGAATAGAATAGCTTCAATAGGAGCTGAGGCAAGTTGCATACGCATGAGTAAGTGTGCACATATGGCTCAGTTTCACTTTCCATAGGGTTCAATCAAGATGGTTGAATGACTGGAGAAGCCATGACGTCACATTCTTGAAGCCTGGACTGAACAATATGGCTGACTCAGATCAGCGCTGCGAACGACGAGGATTGCCGCCGGAGGGGCTCTCTCGCTCGCACGGCACGCGTGTAAAAGTTAATTTCAACGTCTGTAAGCATACCTGCGTGTTCTGCATACGGGTGCGTGAATCGCTGAACGAAAAATGGGATTTAATTTCCGCGGAAAGATTCATGTATTCACTTTACATCGGCTCAATAAAACAACCGGTAATATTTTTGAAATTCTGAACATTAACAGACATTTTTTTTATGGGGCACGGCCGTTTTATTTCTGCTTGTGTAGATTTCAAAAAATAAGTCTGTCAAAACAGTGCAATCTGAGTTTAACTAGACAGCATTTCGTCCGGTATGTTCAGTAATATAATTACGCGGAATTAATCCTTGGAATTGCATATTAACTCATAATAAGGTTACCACTGATGTTTCTACATGATCACACGTTGTTATTTTCGTGAGTTTTTACTTTAGGAGTAAACAATTCAGTCCTAAACATCACGCACAAAGCAATCTGAAATGCTTGGAATGAGCAATGTTTTGCACTTACCAACATGGCCACTAAGCCCGCCCCCTAGCTTCAATTCTTCCCTATTCATTGTTAAGGGAGGGCCGGGGGTTGGGTTCAATACATTTTCCTTTTCAGTTTGTAGGGAGCGACTTCCTTCTCAAGTGTATTTTGGGGCTTGCGCTCATCGGATTTGGATTATTCTGATGGTGTTGTATTCCTCTTGGCCTGCCCTTTGATGTGGACTGAAGCACATTTGCCTACTCATCAGTAAACATGTATATGCAGCTCAGTTTCACTTTCCTTAGGGTTCAATACATTTTCCTTGTCAGCTATCAGCTTCACAATCCACTAACAATCAGGTCATGACCCACAGTTTGGGAAACACTGCACTACCTGGTAATACATGGCCTATTCTGTTACAGGAATATAATACTAACATAAATATTGGAATACCAGCTAAATATTGGAAGTTGGAAGAATCCAGGTATGTTGATGTAGGATGGCTTCTCCCTGCTGGAGTGAGGGAGGAATGGACAGATGAGGACAAGACCAGGGCAGTGTTCAAGTCAAGCCAATGATAGACATTTGGTTAAACTGCTACTGTCATTCACATACTGCCTGGGAGCTACCCAGTGTATTTGTCAACTAAGAAGAGGGAACTAGATATTGTGAAATAAAGGTAGGTGTCTGCCCCATATTTATAGAGCATCTGTAAAATGTTGCTTGAGTTCAAATACAGAGTATAAATAGGACATAGAGGGAAGGTGCTTGTAGACTCCTACAAAAACAAAAGCCCCTTCATTCAGGGCGCAATCCTAACCTGGAGTTAGGTTGGCACAGTTAAGCCAGCGAAGTTTGCCGTCACAAGGGCCATCGTAAAACTCGTTTGGACCACTCTCGGAGTCAGGGAGGATGGCGCACATTTGTGTGCTGACCTCTCTGACTTTGAGAGTGGTCCAAACATACTTTCTGGTGTTCCTTGTGCTGGCCAAACTTTGCAGGCCTAACTGCT
>JAJKFI010014352.1:0-27041 GCA_029204185.1 Lerista edwardsae
AAAATTAAAAAAATCCGATTTAAATTTAAAAAACTGATTTTTTTTTTTAATCATTGATTTTTGTCCACCCTGGAATTCAGTGAGGTATATGCCCCATTGGCATAGCTCTGTCAGTTCTGGAATGTTGGTTAGGATTGCACCTTCAGTCTACTTGTTTCTGAATAAATGCAGAAGGCTGCTACTCTCCTCTTTATTACCACCACTGAGCCGTTTTCTCCTCTCAAATTTCTTCCTCTTAGTCTCTGCACAAACCCTTCTTGTTCAGATCCTCTCCTTCAGGAACTCTCTCCTTTGAGTTCCTTCAGGAACTCTCCCCATAGCAACTCCAAAGGACTAAAGCATTGTCTTGGTGTCCAATAGAAAACATCCAATATAAACATCCAATATAACCCAAAGTGAGATTGTACCCACTTCATAGAGCTACTATGAGGATACTACTGAATAAGTATAGTAATGACAATACTTAGAGAAACCTTGTAATTTTTACTGAGAGAATGTGAAGAATGTTGAATATCAAAAGTAATACAGGCTGACTCTTGGATGGATGGGGATAGACCAACATTGCTCTGTGGGGCTTAGTACAGTACAGTAATAGTATCTGGCTAAAGGATGTACATAAGAATAGCCCTGCTGGATCAGGCCAAGGGCGCATCTAGTCCAGCTTCCAGTATCTCACAGTGGCCCACCAGGTGCCTCAGGGAGCTCAGTAGACAACAAGATGTTTGCATGCTGTTGCCACTCCCTTGCACCTGGCATTCTGAAGTAGCCTACTATTAACGTAAGGAAGTTGTACAACCCATCATGTTCTATAGCCCACGATGGACTTTTCCTCCAGAAATCTGTCCAGTCCCCTTTTAAAGTCACTTAGGCCAGATGCTCTCACCACCTCCTGTGGTGGTGCTTAAGTTCCATAGCTTAATTACCGGCTGAGTAAAAAAGTATTTCCTTTTCACTCTTCCAATACTCAATTTCAGTGGATATCCTCTGATTTTGGTATTGTGAGAGAGGGAAAAGAATATGCCTCTATCCCTCCCATGCATAATTTTGTATGTTTCAATCATGTCCCCCCTCAGGCGCCTTTTTTCCAGACTGAAGAGCCCCAAATGTTGCAGTCTTTCTTCATAAGAGAGGTGCCCCAGCCCCATAATCATTTTTGTCGCTCTCTTCTGCACCTTTTCCAGCTCCACTATGTCTTTTTTGAGAAGTGGGGATCAGAACTGTACATGTGATTTGCACAATGGCATAATGATATTGGCCATTTTATTCTCAACCCCTTTTTTAATTACCCCAAGCATGGAATTGGCCTTCTTAATTGCTGTCACACATTGGATTGACACCTTCATTGAGTTGTCCACCAACACCCCAAGATGTCGCTCCTGCACTGTCACAGACAGCTCAGAACTCATTAGCCTATATGTGAAGTTTTGATTTTTTGTCCCAATGTGCATCACTTACACTTGTCTACTGTTGATATAACTTTACACTTGATGGAATTTTCCCTGACAAAGGGAGAGGACAGGCTGATTAGGGATCCAGCCAGCCAGAGGCCCTAGCATAGGATGAGAGGGCTTTGTTGTCAGCCCAACCTCATACTGAGCTTCTAGCATATAGAAACATTCCAGTCACTATGGTCCAAATTCTATCCAATTTTTCAGTGCTGATTCAGAGATGCTAAAAGGGGCATGCACTGCATCCTGCAATGGGCAGGGGTCAGTCATAGAGCCCTCAAAGTAGAGGGACATTTGTTTTCTTACCTTGGAGCTGCATTGCAGCTGCATTGGTGCTAGAAAGCTGGATAGGATTGGGCCCTTTGTCTCCTTTCCAGTTGAAGGTTCACTTGCTCAGGTACTGCATGTCAGGTTACTGTTGGCGGCACAGAAGCAGGACCAATGAAAAGGTAGCAATCCTAATGCAGATTGTATTTAAAATACTTGTATTCCACATCGTAGCCTTAGAGAGTCTCAAAGCAGCTTTTAAAGATTTTCATTTTTAAAATGTCATAGTAAGTCAAGAACAGAAACAGTACCCTCTTGGTCTCTCCTTGTGCTGCCTTTGCACTTCCTATCGTGTAGCAGATTCCACAAATGACAAGCAACCAGGGCTAAGCCGGCCAAAGTGTAACTTTTGTTTTCATGATGGTTCTTTTTCAGGTAGTGAAAAGCACAATTTGCAGATCACATCTCAAGAAGAAGATAGCCAACCAACTGTACGTGATATGGCTCTCCTAATTGAACAAGTAACAGGTGTGCCCGTTTCTTTTCAGAAACTGATATATAAAGGTAATTAATGTTTATATATTGTGCGGTCTCTTGGACTCAGTATTGAATATCCACGTACAATAGAGCGAAAGTTTGGTTCTATGTATTTATAATAATATCTCTTTTTATAACTTTATTCTCAGAGTAAAATAATTTATTCTCCTTTGAACCTTCAAAATATTTATCGGATGCTGAGCTATGCATGTGTGTGGGGAAAGATAACAATGTACTGTTTATTTTCTTGCTTCTGCTATTAGCAGAATTGCTATTCATGAATAATATGCTATTCATGCTATTATCATGCTAGTTTTTAATAATAATTTTTCCAATGAATGTTTCCAGGCCTAGATTGAACACAGCTCATTAGGTATTTGGCAGTTCTAGGTTTGCAGTGGTAGGATAAATAGGAGTATTTTTTAGCTGTTGGCGGGATGTTCTCAACTTGATGGGTGACTTCGTTCAGGTCTGGTTCTAATGCTTCATGTTTATTGTAGCAGATAGTCCTAAAAAGAAACTTGGAAATTGGTCTCTGATCTCCTTGTTAAAAGTTTAACATATAAGGAATTAATGGCAAAAAATAACTGAATTATATTAATTGTTGAAAAATAAGAACAATCCAAATTCTCAGAAGTGCATGTGAGTGTCAGAGGCATAGTGGAACCTTTTTCAAATTATTTCAGTTGCTTTCTATTATGTTGAAGAGATTTCAGTTGGCGCTGCTTTGAAAATATCTCAGCTGGATGATTGATAAAACAAATACAACATCTGGGGGGGGGAGATGTTTAACATGAGTCAGCCTACTAGCTATAAATATTTTCCAGCCGTGATTTGCTAATTTGCTCTTATGTCACAGTGTGGCTTGATATTTGCAGGTGTCACTGTTCCTATGTTTGTGAAGTCACTGAGGGGTTGTGCAGCTAGGAAAGAGCATGTTGAGATTGAAGACATCTTGGAATGTGAATCTTGACATCTGTGAGCAACATCTGTTAGATTAAACTCCCCTTGCTAACTTGGCAAGAGGCACCTTTTAAAGTGGTCCTCTTATATTTAATGGGGGGAGCAACTGTACCTTTTACCCCAGCATGGTGTCTTTTTCCAGTGGCTGATGCTGGTGTCTCTTCTGTAATTTTTTTAGTGTGTGAGCCATTTGAAGATAGGGAACGATTTATTGATTTACAGGCATGCTTCTCAGACCTAATGAGATTAGCTGGTTATGGGAACAGCCTGTTTTGCTAGCTACTGGAGACTCAATTACAATTGTTAAGAGGCTATCCATTAATCCCTTGTATTTGAACATCTGTATTTTATTTCTATGAAAACTGCTTTCTGAACCTCTCTGTTGAAAAGTGGTACATAAATAATAATGTTACATACACACATTTCATGGGCTTTCAGATGAGTAGTTCTAGAACCTTTTAATGAAAACATATTTATTTTACTGTATATAGATGAGCAAAAGATATGAGACTTTTATCAGACTTCATCTTTTTGAATGGATGTAAAATTCTTCTTGCTCCTTTTTCTTATCAGAGCTTTTAAAATTATGTGGTATACATGTTGTTTTTTCCTTGTAGGAAAGTCACTGAAAGAAATGGAACAACCGTTGTCAACATTTGGAGTGAAAAATGGTTGTAAAGTTATGCTGATTGGGAAAAGGGTAAAGTTTATTTTATGAAGGCCATGTTTAATTTTGCAGCTATTTAGTCGGTGACAATGGCAGCAGAAAACTGACTTAAAACAGAGATAGTGGAGGATGGTGGTGGAATCTTCAAAAATTAGCTGGCACGTTTCCCTCTAGAACTGGTTAGGGCATCTTCTCAGTTTTGTCTAGCACAGACTCCCCATCCGAACAAGTTATGAAGAACAAACTTCATAACTGCAAGGACCATTAAAAGGGAATATGAAAAAATAACTTGTAGTAGGCCCAGCATAGCAGAGAGGATTATTTATTGCTGTTTATAAGTAATTTATGTTGGACTTTTATTGTACAGAATATAGTAAATACTATACAAAAAGAAAAAGAAGCTTAGCCAACATATTTCCGCATGTGGCTTGCAAGTTACAATTTGGCCACCCCGATCTAGAAAGGACACTTCCTTTCCAGACTATGACATTTAGTTTATGACATTTATGACTATGACATTGCTGTTTTTCTTTTACGTAAGGACATAAAATAGTTTGTTACAGGTAGATATTGGTGGCAAATAGTAGTACCCATATTCACTCAGCTATATATCAAATTTAACAGTGAGCCTATCATTTCAGAGCCCTGAAATGATTGCCGAAAATTGCCCCCAAAATAGTTTCTATCGCAGGGAAAGCATTTAAAAAGGCAAACAACCAAATGAGAGAGTCTGAGGATCATCTTTATTACACCTGCGCAGGCAAGCCAATCTCCCTGCTCCACTTGTCAGGCAGAGAAAAAGGCAAAGGCATACAATTCTAAATCATCTTTATAGCCTTCTCCCCTCCACCCCCAAAGCTGCTGCTTGGTGGAAAATTACTACACAGGGGCTGGGACATGAGAAGCTCTGTTTTAATTGGGCCTTGAGAATATGCTGTGACCATTTTGATAAATGGCTAGCGGTACTGGATTGGAGAAAGTTACAGGTGGGGGCAAATGAGTGAAAACAATGAGAGCAAAGAGAGAAACAGCTACTTCAGCAGCTTTAGACAAGTGACTAAGCAAAAGACTTAAGATGGCCGCACTTTGGTTCGACGGCAACAAAATGATATACTGACCAATTGCAGTTAACTAGTAAAGAATGACCAAGGTGCTGAATTTGAACTATGAGTTTCAAAACCTTAAATTTGTGCTCTCATGCATTCACTGTGATCTCATCTCATAAATCTTGATATTGTTTTAAAAGTGTGTTGTCCTGTTTTAAAATACAGAACAGTCCTGAGGAAGAGTCTGAATTAAAGAAATTAAAAGATTTAGAGAAATCAGTGGAGCAAATAGCCAAAAAAATAGAGGAAGTTAATAAAGAACTTGGAGGTATTCAGAAAGTAAGTTGCTTTCTTGTTTCAATAGTTTGCCTGTCTTTATCATTTTTAACAGACTAACATTTTCCTAGTCCTAGTTTTAAAATGAATTTGTTCTAGGAGAGGTCCGGTCTTGATATTTTTAGGGTGCAATCCTAACTAACTTTCCAGCATTGGGGTAAGAACAATGTAGCTCCAAGGTAAGGGAACAAGCATTATCTTGAGGAGGCCTCCGTGTCTACTGCTCCACATGCCCCATTGGCACAGCTATGCCAGTGTTGGAAAGTTGGTTAGGATTGTGCCCTTTATAGCAGTGGTTCCCAAACGTTTTAGCTTTGGGACCCACCTCAAAAAAGTTCCACTTTGCCAGCTGCTCAAGTCTCTGTGGCTATAATGGTGACTGCGCAACAGTGCTCCTTCCAAGTAGCAGGTTATTTAACCCTTGATGCATGTGGACAAGGCAGATAAGTCTATTTCATGACCCACCAAAAACTGAGTCGTGACCCACAGTGTGCAAACCACTACTTTAGAGCAGTGGTTCTTGACGTTTTTAGCATCAGGACCCAATTTTTAGAATGACAAGTCTGTCTGGGACCCACCGGAAGTAGCCAGAAGTGCCATCATAGCCTGTAGCAATAAGCTGAGTTATGCCTCAGCCATTTTCCAGTAGCAAAGGGAAAAAAAGCCTATTTACAACCTTGATACAAGCAAAATAACCACACAGTCCTCCCTCTTTCCAGTATTTTCCAATCCCATCTTCCCATATTTTTGATGGTGATTTCACTTGGTTCTGTGCAACCGACCTGAAATTGGCTCGTAATTCACCTAGTGGGTCCCAACCCCCAGTTTGAGAAACACTGCTTTAGCGCATGTGTCTCCAAACTACACCCCAGGGGCCAAGTCCAGCTTGTTACAATATTTTATCCAGCCCGTAGCAACTTGTTTTGTCAGAGCATTTGCTAATGTTTTAGCTCATTGTATATCATTTCAGGTTATTTAAATGGCATTGTTTCTTTGTCACATTTCTCTTTTGTTCTGAATCATGGTGATTATAAAAAAGATCCAAGTGAAACTTACTCACTCATTTATAAAACTGATTTTTTTTTGGCCCATGAAAATGCGTAAAATATAAAATGTGGCCCTCATACTGAAAAGTTTGGAGACCCTTGCTTTATATACATTAACTGCATTGTGAGCTTATATGGCCAGCATGATCTAAATGCATATAAATATAAAAGAAACATATAAATTTAAAATGTAAACATTGCATTTCACGAAAGTAGTTCTATTTAAGACATCAAAAGAGGCTGGAATGGGGAGTATAGACCTACTTGTGAATGAAACCAGTGTTACCCCTTACTTTTCGCACCACTGTGCAGGAGCCCTTCCGTGGTAGTGTGGTGGTGTCTCCTGATGCTTGGCAGTCATGTTGTACATCATTGCCGACTTCTTGGTCACCAGGCTACCAAGTTTTGAGCTGCCTAGCTTAGGGGGAACACTAGATGAAACTATTACTATTAATATCCATGCGCTGTCATATCATCATCCGTGCACTGTCAATTTTATGTTGGTATAGGAAGGTCAAGAACTTAAAACCAGGCTATAACACACTGGATAAAACATATATTTTTAGACATTCTGCCTCCTTGGTGGGCGCGGTCTTAATCTCCAGAGGATCTTATGACAGTGTAAATATGAATATCAATATGATACGTTGTCAAATCCATGAAGCCTTCAGGTATGTGTCTGAGGTTTAGTTGGCTATTCAAATACTCTATAGAGCAGCATTTTGACAGGCAATTTAGTAGGTATTATTATTTAGCGTGGCTCTCTTCAGGGATGCAGTGAATAAATTTCTCTAATAACATGAAAATATATTTTCTATATAGGGTTTTCTAGCAAAGAATCTTCAAACTGAAGCCCTTAACCAGTTAGACAAGCGAATAAAAGGTACTGCCGAGCAGTTTATGAAGATTCTGGAACAGGTTGATGCCATTGTAAGTAAATTATTACTGCAGCATGTTGTGGAACTCTGGGGGGGGGGGGAAGTTCAGTTGGCTGTATTTTTAAATGAAGCTTGACCACAGAACTTGACCAATAGGAATAGCTATTCACACAGACACAAATATTCAGTTATGAATAACAACTGTTGTCATATTGTTGAATTGATAGTTCAATTAGGGGGTATTTTCTGTGATGTGAAATCAATAGTGGCACCATACCCATTTGCAGAAAAATACCGTATTTCAGAATATTTCTATATAATACCAGTTTTTCAACAAAATGCAATCGCTAAAGTGGTGTATATAGTACAGGCATGCCTAACTATCCACAGATTCTGTTTCCACGGTTTCAGTTATCCATGGATACTGGGACTTCTATTTAAAAGGTAGGAGAACATTAAATAAATCTTTTTTTACCTTGTTGCAGCAAAAACACTGATATTTGCCTATCTGTAAAAAGGCATCCTCAGTATCCATCGTTTCAGGTATCCACGATGGGGTCTGGAAGAGAACCCCAGCGGATACCAGGGCATGCCTGTAAAAGAAATGAGAAAATGGTTACAGTCTAAAGAAGAGACAAGGGAGGTGCCAGTAAACAGTCACTGGAAGGGATGATATGCTGGGTATATTGATAGCCTATCAGATTTATTACTGTATTGAGTTGCGACAAAGGCTCCCAATTCAGAAAGGTGCATTCTGTTATACATGTGTTGGACCCAGGCATCGGGATGTTGTGAGTAGGCAAGCAGCTCCTCTCTATGCTACACGGTAAGATGGTTCCTTGCTCCCACTATGAGTCTTCTCCAATCTAGGGCTGAAAACTAGTAAGGTACATTAAGCCAACAGCACCTGTTGAATTTTATATTTTATTATTATACTCTACCTTTCCCTAGATCAGGGTTATCAAGCTCATTTCATGCAATGTGTTGAAAAGCATTCATGGTGCTTGCTGAGGACCAGAAGTGATGTCATTAAGCAGGTGATGACCAGAAATAAGCATTTTTTTCTTACTTAGGAACATTAGGTCCAAATGACAGAAGAGAAAATATGCACTTCTTGATCATATTTTCAAAATATGGAAAAGCCCAATTGTCACATTGGCTACCCTTTCAGCAACACTGCTTCTGCCAAGGCATCACTTCGCAGCTCAGCAGCTGAAAGGTACTCTGCAGTGTCTCTGCAGAAGCAGCACTGCTGAAAAGGCACCCTGTGTGATAATCGAGTTCTCTCAGTACATCTCTAGCTTCTCCTTTTCTTACCCCTCTTGGTATGCCTTTCCCCTTGTACTGTTTCAGTGTGGTGCTGCTGAAAGGGCAGCACTAGGAGAGCCCAATTATCATACGGGCTGCCCTTTCAGCAGTGACACCTCAGCACTTCTGAAAGAGTGATCCACACGATAGTTTGGCCATTGCCACCCTTTCAGCAGTGCCACTTCTGCCAATGGTCATGCTGGGAGAGCTCAACTATCATGTGAGCTTCCACAGGCTGCATCTGGCCCATGAGCCTTATGTTTTACATCCCTGCTCTAGATTGTAATACCCAGGGTGATTGGAATTTTATGGAATAAGGAAGCTAAGCATCACAATACTGGCTATCTGATTCTTTAACTTTCAAAGCTAGCTATTTAAGTGATAGTGTATCTGAGCCACAAAGGTGTTTTTCCACATAGAAGAGGACCAAGGTTCTTTCTGAGAATTGCCTCTGATGTTTTGCTAATTTTTGATTACCTCTGTGAGTCTATCTTTATATTAAAAAGTTTTTAAAGCACAATTCTGTGTTTGACTTCTTTTGGTTTATGTAAAGTTCTACGGGTTATTTCATCTACAATGATTACCCTACGTTGCTGTAACTTCTCCATTGGAAAAAAAGTATTTGCATGTATACCATCATACTTGGGGAACATGCTTCTGTTTGACAAATGATGGGAGCTGAAGTCTTTAGCCTTGTGTGCACCCAGCATAATCTGTAGTAGCACCATTGATAATGTGTCTTTTTCTTTCATGAGCATGTTATCTATATGTTGAAAGAACAGAGTGTTTGTCTTACATTGTGGGAGGCTTGCTTGAGATTTGGGGTCCCTTTGAAGTGTGGCTCAGTTATAAGGACTAGCTTTAAAGGACCTAGATTTTTTTTTAAGGTTTTACTGGTTAGGGATGCTCTTTTTCCACTTGTAATCACTAAATTACTTTGTGATTTTCATTTATTACAGCATGAATGCTAAATTTCTAGCTCATTTTCCCATAAAGCATTGATAATTTCTTCTTTACTGATGATTAAAACACACACAAAATATTTGTGATATTGCATTCACATGGGACAAAATAAAAAGCAACACTTGAATTTTGTTTCTCAAGTTCTATAATAGTAGACGCTTCTGAAACTTACTCACAGCTTATTTTTAAATTGCAAATTGTGAAATTCTGCATGTCCTAAATTATAGGTTTGATATTCTAATCCAAACACTATTGGCACTAACAATAGGATCAAACACTTCTTGTCAATGATTTGCTTTCTCTATTGAATACCTGAGAATTTGCTCAAAAATGCATGAGTAAGTTTTGTTACATAGTGTACATGTAACTTATTCACTAAGCTTAACGGATACAAGGAAATGTTGGAGGGATAATAAAGCACATTTAAATAGATAACCATTAGGCCTTTTTCAAAGCCTATGGATATGGTGCTAATTTTATACTTTTAATCCAATATTTTAATCTGTTTTATCTCATGCAATACTTAAATTTAGGTACACAATTTTAGTACAGAATTCACTCCAAAGGCTCAATCCTATGCGTGTCTCCTCAGAAGTAAGTCCCCTTATAGTCAATACGACTTACTCCCAGGTAAGTGTGGACAGGATTGCGGCCTAAATCATGTAGTATGGAACTGAAAATGAGCAAACAAGAGCCTAACTATATGAATCCAACCCAAAAAAATCTTACCCCAAAAAATAAACGATTTTTTACATATTCATTTATTTTTTAAAAAAATATAGTCCAATCGTGTGGTGCAATACAAAGAAATGTCAAATAATTTCGTTACAGAAATGAAATACTAGTAAAGTACATTCAGTTGTCAGTGTTGTTTTGGATGACGCACGTCATAGGTTCACTATCATTGTCCTAAACCATCTAGTGAGCAAGTGAGAAGAGACTGAACCCAGGTTCAGGTTCTGTATTTTGGACCCACTGGCAAAAACAAGAGTTTAACACCAGTGAAGATAAAAGTAAAATGCTAAAAATTTTTCTTGAGTTTGATATTGGTCAGGAAACGAGTGAAAGAAGGAGAGTTTGTAAGGATATGATGTTGGGATATTTTATTTATTCTCCACATTTTTATACCACCCTTCTTCTGAGGCGCTCAGGGTAGTATACAGGATTCCTTCTCTCCTTTTGACCTCGCAACAATCCTGTGAGGTAGGCTAGGCTGAGATATACTGGCTGGCCTAGGGTCACCCAGGAAGCTTCATGCCTGAGTGGGGATTTGAACCTGGATCTTGCAGGTCTAGGTCAAACTCTGGAACCGCTAGATTATCCTGGCTCTTTTAAACATTAAAATGTGTATACCCTTTTTATCACCAAAAATGGACCAGGCAAGGCAGCTAACACAAAAAATGTTACATGGTGAGCCCTGCTGGATCAGGCCATGGGCCCATCTAGTCCAGCTTCCTGTTTTGCCAGATACCTCTGGGAGCACCCAACAAGATACCTGTACCCCAGTGGCTTTCAAACTGGGGCAATGCGATGCCTTTAAGGGGCGGGGCACCATGTAATGTGGCACCAGCACTCCCACGATTGCGCTGGCATCAGGGGAAGCACGCATTTTGCGTGACTTACCAGGGGTTGTGCTGGCCCTCCAGGAGATGTGGGGAGCCCACAGACCCCCTCCATGGGCCTTCCCTCACCTCCAAAATGCTTCTGGTCACAATTTTAACCCACTTCCAGATTTTGTTCGAAAACCTGGACATGGGTCACATTCATGACCCATTTTGGAAGTGCAGGGAAGCCTGGGGAGGGGTCGGCGGGCTCCCCGCAAACCTTGTAGGGCCAGTGCAACCCCAGTAAATGACACAAAACACATGCTTCCCCTGCACCAGCCCGATCGCGGGAATGCTGGCGCCACCCCCTCCACCCCTCCAGGGCAAATACAGGCTCTCATACTCACCCTTGAGAGTTTAACCTCTGCTGTACCCTATTGCCATTCCCTTGTATCTGGCATGTTGGAATAATATTGAAATGTATGTTGGAATAATATTGATTATGAAAGATGCCCATAGGCACAGAGGTTGTGGGGCAGATGGATTGGGAGGGGAAGAAATTCAAAGTATCAGTGCCATCACAAAGAAAGCCCTCTCCTGCATGCCACAAATAATGCCTCTGATGGCAGTGGGATGCACAAATGTTTCTGAAGTCTGAAATGTGCAGATAAATTCATATTGGTGCAGGTGATCTTTTTAGATCAGTCCAAAACCATTTAGAACTACAGCAGCCAAAACTAGCACTCAGTTGAAAAGAATTACATTGTCCATCTGGAGAAATTCTAAATGGAGAACTAGTCAAGTCAGGCTTTCTCTGCAAGGTATTGCCATCACCAAATCCTTAAACATCAGGTGGTGAGAGAGTCTTGCATAAGCACCCTCAAGGGTTATATTATCTTTGTTGAACTTTATTTTAATTGAATATTCAAATGTTATTGTAACTCAAGGTATATTGCAACTTCACCTCTTAAAACCTTGAATAGTTGGACAACGTATTCGTGGAGAGGAGACCTAAACTGACTTCAGGTAAAAAGAAAGATGGTGAGATTTAATTTGAATGTTACTGTTCTGTTTTCCATGTCACTCTCTGAGATGGAGAGATGAAGATCTATTTGATGCTCTCATTGTATGTTTGCTAGTTTTCCAGTGAACATGCACTTTGAACATAAAGTATAAACTCTGAGTAACTTGCAGAACTGTCACAGTGATCTGTCATAAGGGCTATGTTGTTTTTGATGTTAGAGTAACTGATATAAAGCTATCTGGTTATGAAAAATTCTAAATGCCGTGTTTTGTTCACATATAGTCATGAGAATATATGTAGCATATATGCTCAACCCCACGGTTGTAATGCATTTCTATTTTGTATTCATTTTAAACAACTGTGCCTTTGCTAGTTGTAGTGCAGTGGGGTTATCTGTAATTAGGTTTCTTGTAGGTTTCCTTTAGAGATTCTGAATTATATTTTTACCTAGCAAAGTATCCTCCACCAAATGCAGGCCTTCCTTTCTCAGAAGGTGTAAATTCTGTTTTAGAACCTCTCCACAACGGGACAACACCTAGCCAACTAATGTATTCCTTGTTCAACTACATGTATCCGTAACATTATAATTTATTTATTGCATGGATTTTCATACTTCCATGCTTACTACCAAGGTCCGTGCTATTGAGGTGCAGTTGTGAAGTACACAGCCCTAGGCAGAGACTCTGAGGTCTTTGCATTTAGCAAGTGCATTTAGCAAGTGCAACTGCTGCAAAAGATGAGAGGACTAGAGGAGGAAGTTTCTACCCTTCGCCAAATCAAGAAAGCAGAGGAGTTCCTGGATATGATACAAACAGAACATCTCCAGAAGGGAATCTTGTCACAACAAGAAGAAGCAGAGGTTTGTTGTTGGGGATTCCCTGCTTAGGGGTGTGGAAGCTGGTGTGTGGGGCCCTGACCCACTTGCTCATGAGGTGTGCTGTCTTCCTGATGCTAGGATCCAGGATGTGACAGATTGCCAAAGCTGCTTAAACCTATGGACCAGACCGCTGTCCCTTCTTGCTCATCCATGTAGGAAAGAATGATACTGTGGGGTGTAGCTATGAGCAGATTGTTTCAGACTACAAGGCTCTGGGCAGGACAGTGAAGGACCTGGGTGTGCAAGTGGTATTCTCATCTGTTCTCCCAGACTTCAGAGGGGGAGAAGAATCCTCTGGGTGAACAACTATTATATGTCAGTGGTTTCGTCAGGACAGTTTTGGCTTCTGGAACCACGGACTACGTTTCCTGCATGAAGGATAGCTGGCACAAGATGGGTTGCACATCACAAGGAGGAGGAAGCATGTTTTTGGTGGAAGCATGGCGAGCCTGATCAGGAGGGCTTTAAACTGAAGGTTGAGGGGGTTGGAGATATCAATCAGAAGCCTAATTTGCAGGTAAGTGCTCCGGATAGTATCCATCGTTTCAGATATCCACGGATACAGTACCATGGATACTGGTACACCTATTAAAAAGATAGGGGAACATTAAACAAATTCTCTTTTTTTACCTTGTTGCAGCAAGGTGTAAAAAATTCTCTTTTTTTACCTTGTTGCAGCAAGATGTTCCTCTATCTTTAAAAAGGCGTCCCCAGTAGCCATAGTTTCAGGTATCCACAGGTGAATCTGGAACAGAACCTGAGCGGATACTGGGGCATGCCTGTAGTCATGAAAGCTCTGTGGAGAGCATTTCGGTAAAAGTTAGGGGGAAGAGCAATAAATGCAACATTGTGGTGGGTGTCTACTATCGACCGCAAGGCCAAGGAGAGGAGGTGGATGATGCTTTCCTGAAACAACTTACAGACATTACAGAAAACATGATGTAGTTGTAATGGGAGACTTCAACTATTATATCCGGTTATCTGTTGAGAGACTGACTCAGCCAAGAATGGGAGCGCCAACAAATTTCTGTTGTGCTTGGAGGATAACTTCACCTTCCAGAAACTCTAAGAGAAGTGGTCATCCTTGACCTGATCTTAATAACCAATGAGGAGGTTGATGAGGTCAAAGTAGTAGGAACTGTAGGGGAACATTAGGAACTGCTGTAATTCTCAATCTTATGGGGGAAAAGGTACTATGCAGTGAAACCTGCACTTTTGTTTTCAGTAAGGCTGATTTTAATAAGCTCCAAGAAATGAAAGATAGGATCTCATGGGTGGATGATCTAATGGGAGAGGGGGTCCAAGATGCATGGGAGCTCCTAACGAAGCAGCTTGTTCATGTGCAATCAAAAACAATTCCTAAGGAAAAGGGAGAGACACCAAAAAGCCAGGATGGCTTCACAAACAGCAGAGAGTTGAAGATTTATAAAGACATGTTTAGGAAATGGAAGATGGGACTGATCTGCAGGGAGGAGTACAAATAGGTAGCCTGGACTTGTACAGCGAAGGTCAGGAATGCTAAACCTCAGTATAAGCGGAGGCTGGTCAGGGATGTCGAGAACAACATACTGGTCTTTTTCAGGTATGCCCAGAGGAAGAGAAATTAGAAGGTGGGATTGCTGCTTGATGATGATGGCCAGTTAGTGTCTGGTGACAAAGAGAAGGCAGAGCTGCTTAACTCCTACTTGTGTCTGTCTTCTCTCAGAAGGTGGATTGCGCAAATGTGGATGCTGACTCCTTGGCCAATAAGGGGAAATATGTACATCCCCACAGAGGTAATGAACACTTGGCAGCACAGGTCTGCAGATTAGGATTGATGGGAAACTTGTCAGGAATCACCTAACTGGCCTAAATGAATTCAAGTCACTTGGACCAGATGAGCTGCATCCTAAAGGAACTTGCGGATATATTTGCAGAGCCTCTGTCAATTATCTTTGAGAAGTCCTGGAGGGTGGGGAAGGTGGCTAGGCTGGAAGTGAGTTAATGTGGTCCCAGTCTTTAAAAAGGAGAAAAAGGAAGACCCAGGAAATTATAGGACTGTCAGTCTGACTTCAGCACCGGGGAGGATATTGGAACAAATGATAAAATATACAATCTGCACACATCTAGACAACAACTTAGTGATAAACAGAACTCAAGAAGGATTTGTCAAATACATATCTTGCTAGATAAACTTCATCTCCTTTTTCGATCAGATGACCAGCTTTCTGGATGGTGGGAATGCAGTGTCTTTCACCCCTGCATAGTGGCTGTTGCTGGTGATGTTCTAATTTTTTTTTAGATTGTGAGACCTTTTGGGACAGGGAGCCAATTAACTTTTATTATTTGCCTGTAAACCGCTTTGTTAACTTTGTGTTGAAAAGTGGATGATGATGATGATGGGAATGCTGTTGACTTCAAGCATTTGGCAAGGTTTCACGTGACATCTTAATCAGCAAGTTGGTACAATATGGGCTAGATGACACCATTGTTAGGTGGATCGGGACAACCTACGTGAAGGGTAATTGTCAATGGCTTTCCATCAACCTGGAGGATGGTTTTGGGTGGACTGCCTCAGGGCTCTTGGCCCTGGTTCTTTTTAACATCTTCATCAATGACTTGGATGAAGGGATACATTATCGAATTTGTGGATGACAACAAATTATGAGTAGTAGTAACCACAATAGAAGACAGTGGAAGCTTTCAGGAAGACCTTGACAAAATGGAACACTGGACTGAAATGAATAAGATGACGTTCACAGGGACAAATGCAAGGTTCTGTGCTTAGGCAAAAATAACTAAAGATGAGCGGTACCTGGCTTGGCAGCACAGCATGTGAGAGCCATCTTGGAGTTGCAGTGGATCACAGGAGGAACATGAGTCAGCAGCGTGATGCAGTTGCAAAAAAAGCTAATGCAATTTTAGCCTGCATTAATAGAACTGTAGCTTCCATGTTGTGAGAAGTTGTAGTTCCGCTTTACTCCACATTGGTGAGACCTCACCTGGAGTACTGTGTCCAATTCTGGGCACCTCGGTTCAAGAAAGATGCAACTAAACTAGAGCAGGTTCAGAGAAGATCAACAAAGATTATCAGAGAGCTGGAAAACAATGAGAAAAGGTTGAGGGAACTAGCCTCAAGAAGAGGGGATAAAGTAGCACTCTTCAAATACCTGAAGGGATGTCATATGGAAGAAGGAAAAAATTTGTTCTCACCTGACTGACAGTAGAGCCAGGTCTAATGGGTACAAACTGCAAGAGAGGAGATTCCAGTTAAGGTAAATTCCTGACGGTAAGGGCTGTTTGACAGTGGAACAGATTGCCAAGGGAGGTGGTAGATACTTTCTCCGTGGAGACCTTCAAGCCGAGGCTCGACAGGAACCTGCTGGAGATGCTCTATGAAAATTTCCTGCTACAGGCACGGGGTTGGACTAGATGATCTTGAGATCCCTTCCAACTCTATTATTCTAGTATATATAATCCATCATGGTTGACAATCTGTGTAGATGGAATCTTTTCCAGTAAAAGGGTCAGTATTCCAAACTGACTTTCCAAAGGCAGATGATTGCAAGATGTTGTGATGTCAGGCTTAGGTCAAACCGCTGTCACAGTTCAAGACAAATAGAAAATCAAGACAAGACAATGCTTGAATGAAGGCAATGTCCAGCCAGTTTTCCAAGTTAATTGGGAAAGCTACATTTAGAGTATTCAGTGCATGCTTGAAAAATTAACATCTCAGTAGCCTGCAGGAGCATTTTTTCCTTTTGATATAGATGGTAGGAAATGACTGGTAGACACACCAGCTTTGTCGCGGCTACTGTTGTAAACATTTGTTCAACAGTCCTCAAACTCTCCAGGAGTTGAAGGATGGCTGGTAAGTGTTTGCGAGGGTGGGGACTGCGAGAGTGAGCATGTCCTGACAACACCATATTGATTACGACCTGCGGAGACCCAGGGGCATGTAAACCTACCTGGGGATCATGAAGCCTCCCAGAGTGTCCTAGAGGCTCACAACCCCCTCAGTGAGCCACTCCTCTGCAGAAGTGAGCTCCAATTTGCACTTTAGGGCTCAATTCTATCCATCTTTCCAATGCTGATGCAACTGTGTCAATGGGACATGTTCTGCATCCTGCATTGGGAGGGGCAGTCACAGAGGGCTCCTCAAGGTAAGGGTATGTTTGTTCCCGTACCTTGGGGCTGCATTGCAGCTGTATCAGAACAGGATAGGATTGGGCCCTTAGTTATCTATCTTTAGGTGTATATAAACTGGTTGGTTATTTTTATTGTTCACTTGCAGAAGGATGCATGAGAGAGCACACATTTCCTTCAAGTTCTAACCATAAGTGCTCCTGAATTCCAGTTCTGTACTGATTTGTGGACGCTTACTGAAAACTATGAATTAAAATGTGTGAAGAACTTGGCATTCTGCTCTTTTATCCTGCTCTCTAGAACAGTGGTTCCCAACCTGGGGGTTGAGCCCCCCAAAGGGGTAACAAACTGAATTTCAGGGGGTCACAAAGAGCTTGGGGCCCTGCAATCTTAAAAAGCTGGGCACCACCATCTTGGAAGCTTCATTTTATCTACGCAAGAAGCTTCCTCATTAAACTGCCACTTCCTCAGTGCTTGTGGCTGCGAGGGGCTTTCTATGGGCTCATCCTGATGTGTGCATATGCATGTGATGAAGTCTCTCCCGGATCTCTTTCCAAGTAGGCATGTCATGCCTTCCATGTGCATGCCTAGGTGAGTCTCAGCACATGGGGAAGAGGAACATAAATACTCCGAAGACTGGCTTTACCCCCTTGATCAGCAAAACAATGGCATAGAGAAACCACAATGTGTTCTGTGCTATATTGTTCTCGGTGCTGAATCAATCATTGCACTCAAAACTCAGACGTCACTTAGATACAAAGCAATTCAGAACATTCTAGAAAGGATGTGGCGTTGTGTCCACTTTCAAAAAGTGTAGTTCATTAAAAACAACGGCCATTTTCATGATTGACGTAACTTCCGGCTTTAGGTCTTAGGGGGATCCCTACAGGTTATCGTACCTAAAAGGAGGTCCCAGTACAAAAAAGGTTGGGAACCACTGCTCTAGAAACTAGGCAGCAGTGCTCCTAGTGGAAACCTTAAGAACTTTTAACATCCATCATAAATGGGGCCTTTTGGTAAGTCTGTGCAATGATCATACTGTGTAACAACTGTAACCATTCAAATGTATTAGGGTTGCACAACACATGTGAGAGGGAGTTGCAGAGGGATGTTGTAGATAGTTTATGCAGAATGTTAGTGTGCAACCTAATGCTATGCTATTGGACTGATTTTTTTTTTAATAAGATCATACAGTTGACTGATTCTGTTTTAGTAATCAGCTCAGTCGTGTATATTATACACAACTATTGATGATCTGTTATGGTTTCAACTAAACAATGAGGCAAGCTGCATTTAGACTTATGACTTCGAAAGTTCCTTTCCAGACTATGCAACATCAATTCTTTGTTTTTGTTTTGCAACAGAATCTCCCAGACAACTTCAGTGACTGTAAACAAAAAAAGAAGGGGCTAGTGAAAAAGGTTCAGGTATGTCTTGTACAAAAGTTAATATACTGTTCATCTAATACAAACATTAGGAATTGAAACTTCCAGGCCTAGGGAGAAATTATACAACCTCTGTAAAATCCTGCTTCTAGTATGTCTTTCAAAATAAAATTTTCGCTTAAAATAGGTTGATACACATAGTCGCATTAACAACAGACAATATTTTTAGGAAAATAGGTATGTAATCTTTTTATCTTTCTTAAGCAAAAATGGGATGGGGAGAACATTTGTTGTTCCAAATGTTTTATATTACTGTTACCCACTCATTTCCCCAATGAGGAGACATTTTACTTTTGCTTTTACTTCAGAGTAAGTTCTCCTAACATTGGTGAGGTTGGCTTGCGAGCAGATGACCACAATCTAGTGAAGCTCTGTCCCTATACAGATCGACCTCAGCCTCTACAGGGGTTCCATTGCAGGAACTTGTGTGGATGCCGAAAACGGCTGCTGATGAAATCCACAGTGGGGTCGGCATCACCACTTAGTACGTGGTCTGAGGCCCGGGGTTGCTGCTGACACCCAGTTTACCAATCTTGGTTATTTTTACATCAGACCTTAAATGTATGCTATAATAAATGTTATAAGTTATAATAAAAGTTATGTGACCATAACTTAGTTTATTACGGATTGAACAGGTATTTCCTGCATTGTGCACGGAGAAAGCTCTACTCTTGTGTGTTAAATATGTACTTCAGTAAGTCTTTGGTTGTTAGTAATTTAACTTTTGTTTTCAGGCTTTCCTTGCTCAGTGTGATACAGTGGAAGGAAGTATTGGTCAAGAAATGGATAAACTACAGTCGAAGAACATGACCCTCACAGAATGAGATGTTATTTTAAGTAACAAGGAGAAATAATTGCTCTGTGAGCATGAAGAAGAGTTTGCTCTTGATTTTGGAGCACCCATTTAGTGTTCATCATTTTATTTTAAGCAGAATTCAGTAACACTGTTGCATGTTGGTCATTGCTTGCTTGTCATTGTGTTCTGCTCAGACTAAAGCTCTTCTTTTTCAAAAATAATACAAACGAATCCTGCAGTTCTTCCTGAACATACTCTTAACAGGCCTTTGTATGATCATGCGTGTTTCAACCAACTAAACTTTGCATTACTTTATAAATCATTCAGAGCAATAACAAATTCTGATTGCTATTATGTAAGTTTATGTGTTCTCAGGTGTAGGAAAGATTTAACTTCAGTAGAGGTTTTATCTGTCCTACTTTCTGGATGCCTAAACTAAAATGTACTGTAAGATGTATCGTACTTCAAGTAGTGGTTGAGCATAAGTAGGCTCCTTGCTATTAATCTTTACATAGTCGTGATATACTGTGTATAAATTTTGTATTGTCCTTCAGAGGAGGAAAGCATCCTACAGAGTATGATTTGTCTCATGTGATTTTAAAGACAGAGCTAACTTTCAACTTCATGCTTTCTCCAGTGAGGGAAAAATCCTTCCAGGTCTTGTTCTATTTTTGACAAGAGAGCAGTGTTTTTTGGAACTGCTGCACTATTCTGGACCTATTTTTCTTCCTGCTCATCTTCTACTCATTCAGCCCCCATTCCCTGACTAATGGATGCAGCAAGAATTGCGGGGAAAGGATTGGTGAGCAGAAGAAAGATAAACCCCAAGAAGAGCCATTTGATCAGGTTACTGTAAAAGTTGAGCCTGCATCAACTAGTTCAGTGAAAGGGCAGTTGGAAGTGGGAAAAGCTGTTGATTGGTCCAACAACTCACATATTCAAAAGCACCACGCTTTGTTGGATCCTCCTGAAGAGGCATCCAGGGGAGGGACAGGGGAAGGCAGTGCTTCTGAATCCCAAGCAGGGATCATGGCCTGCAAGGTACTTAGATGTTCCTCTAGCTTGGAGAGTGAGGCTGATGTTGGTGCTAATCGGCCATTACAGTGGTAGTTCTATTTGCAGTTGTCCTCAGGGAGACTCACTGTGCACAAGATGTTCCTGGCGGAAGCAGGGGAATCATTCTCGGATTGCTCTACTTCTCCTCTCAATGTCCCAGGTGTGGATTCTCAACATCCGGAGTTCTGTGTCTGGATCAGGAGGTTGATATTATATTTCAGATCTAATTCCCCACTCTTCCCCTTCACAAAGGAGAAGCTTGCTTAAAGGTGCACAGAATTCAATGGATGAATATGGCTGCGCAAACCTCACGAGGCGTCTGCCCTGGTTATGAGATCCTCAGCAGCTACTTCTGTTTTTATCAAGAGATCTGTTACACGGACAGACAAGCTCCTGGAGGAAATAAGGCTAACAAAACAGCTCAGGGAGAGGAGCCATGAGCCAGCTGCAGGTGCTAATGCATATACCCACAGGCTCTCCACTGGAATGGTGGTCTAAGCTGTCTTGGCAAACTACAATCTCTGCCTCAAGAATTGGTAATTGGCCATAGCAACTAACTCCAACCTGGCAACATTAAAGATGCTCTTATGTAAACAAAATATGAGAAGAAAGCATGTCGTCTGGGTAAAGAACGGCCCTTAAACTGAGCTCTGGTAAGTTTCATTTTTACAGCAACCTTCCTCAACTTGGAGTGTCTAAGAGACCTTGGTGGGTGAGACAAAGAGTCTGTGACAGAAGCAGTGCTCCCCCAATCAGCCTCTTGGAGCCACCATTGGGACTAGGCCAGCAGCAACTCAATGGATGCCAGGCCATTGGGGCATGTGTTATAAAAATTGTTATTTTTATAACTGGCTTGTTAGCAATCTTCAACAATGGTTGAACAATTTCAGTTGACAACAAATGGGTAACAATTAACAGATACTCATTACTGTACTTTTAGGCATATAAGTCTTTTTAACAAAAAGCCTTTCATAAAGTGGTTTACATAGCTAAATAAATAGTTCCTTGCTCACAAAGGGCTCTGCAATGAAAAAAACCCACTAAAAAGTGTCATTCTGGGTTGAAGAATAATTGCTCTCCCCTTCCCCTTCCCCTAAGTATAAGAGAACACTATAAGATGCTTCTTTGCTTGATCTGTTTTGCTCCCACCCAGAAGAAGAAAGTTCCTTATTCCAGGTCAAAACTACCCAGAACAAAAAACCACCAAACCAACTCTATGTGCTAACCGCTTTCTTGGCTCAGACATCAGGATGATAGCACTAATACTATAACAAAAGAAGTGTCCAGGCATTCACACCATATTTTTCACAGAAATAATGAGAATTGGATAATCAGCCTGGAGCTCAGCCTTTTGAACATCTAAAGTTCACATGCCTCTGGACTTGGAAACGTTAAGCCACAAGTGTGACTTCCCAGTCTCTGCAGGCCTATTCTTATGGGGCCCTTATGCCAACACACTGAAAGTTCCAAATTAAAGGTTCTCCCCTTCTGTTTTGCCATCATGACAAGGGTGTTCATCAAGATCATGTGCCCATTGTAACACAGACTTCAGGGAATACACACAGTGCTACACAGGCAATAGTAATTAAATCACCATTCAGAGAGCAGAGATTATGAGATGTTCCCCAAACAACTTCAGAGTCTCAAAATTTACAGTTGGTTGGTAAATGAAATTAAGGATGCCTTGCACTGACTGCAGTGTTTATAGCACCTGGGGAAGCCTTCATGAACACAATTCAGGAATTGTTCCTATGAGAGGAATCCCACATTAAGGAAAATGGGAGAAGCCAAGAGACATGCCAAGTCATACCTTATTCCTGGCCCGGTTTTATTAATACTCGTGTAGAGGCTGAACCTTCTACATAGTGAGATTTTACTCCATTCCTACTTCATCAAGATATCACTTCTAGGTTACATGTCTCTATCCCAATGTTGTGAGAGAGAGATCCAAAGGCAATTAAAAATCACCGCAGTTGCAAATCTTTCCTGTTGAGCTTATTGCCAGTGCAAGTTCTGTGGTCTTTTAGCTCAATAATGCAGCATGTAGTTGGCATTCTAAGGGGCCAAGTTTAATTTCTGACGTCTCTAGGTAGGGCTGAGAAAGGGTTCCTGCCTGAAATGCTGGAGAGTAGCTGCCAATCAGTGTAAATAGTACTGGACAGTAGGTATGCCAAGTGAGACCATTAGCTCAAGGTAGTTTCATAGGTACATAAATGGTGACCTCCCCTGGTATTGATATACCCTGTGTTTCTCCATAGGATCCAGGGATATAACATACTGATGAGATCCATATAACTAATCAGAGAATCAACTATTCCAGAGCACTGTATCAGAAGGCAAAACTTCAAATGGACTGAGCTGTTCACTTTCCTTCCTTATTGATGAGGCACATCATATAGACTTACTCATACAACATCAGACCAGGGAGAATTGTTTCAAGGAACATGGGTTAATGAATATAAAAAAGCAGATATTGGAACTATTCACCTCTCCTCTTAATTGGAGAGATTATTCTCTAGGTTCACCTGTGACAGGACAAATTGATGCTCTTACAACCCCATGGCCCAAAGGGCCTTCTGTATGCTTTCCTGCTCATACCACTGATGATCAGGAAAGCGACATTAACGTTGATCTGCTTAATGCTCCACTTACCTAGTTTTTGAATCTAATGTAATTGTCAGGGAGGTCCCTCTGAGAGACTTTCATTAGTATGAGATTTGTTAACCCAGTCAAGAGATGAGGCTTGTTTGCTGTATTAGATCTGGAATGCATCCTGTCTAATTTGAGGCCAGGGGGATTCCCTTTTCCCCTGTTGGTTCTATCAATTTTTGTTCTCTGAGGTGTTAAAATTGTGGGGTGCATTACTTTTACCTTCTGTTACAGCTAGCATTTTATTGGTTGATGTAGCTGGAAACCCCCTGTTGAAATATAACAAGTAGAACAGAGCTGGATTTCCCCCGTTGCATCAGACAAGAAGTTGAAAGTTAGCCCTGCCTCCAAAGCCCAAGGGGAGAATCACTCTCAAAGAGAAAGAACAGTCACATTAAATCCAATGTGCTGTTTTCCAAGTATATTCCCCTTAAAGCAAAGGGGAAAGATAGAAATGTAATTGGGTAATTTGTTGTGTGAAAAAATAATCCAGGTAATTAAAAAATTTACCAGACTCTTAGAATTTTTAAATGTTTTGTTGTGCCCACAAGGCTGGGTTTGGAGGGCAAAATGCAATTAGCTTTTTATTTCTGTAGAAGGTGTAGTAGATGAAACTTGACTATTGCAGTAATTGCAGTACTTTGTTTTCAGTATATATTTTAAAAGGCCTAACACTGTTCAGCATCTCTTTAATGACAATTGCCTTTTTTCTTGTTCTTGTTAATTGAAAGCCTCATCAAGTAATACATGATGGTTCCTGTTTAAGGAAATCCTGTTGTCTTTATGTGTGACTCATTGTCTTCTGGCATTCCTCTGAAATTAGAATTTGAAGGTATTCACTTTGTAGTACTGAAAATCAGTCAACATGTAAAATTACCGATGTAACCCATTTTATTCAGTCTTCACCTAGAAGAAAGAGGAAGCTTGTTGATATGTAACCCAGGTCTCACTACTTATAACAGGGCAGCAGGATGACACTTACCCACTCATACCTGGATGCTGTTGGATTGATCCATGAAGTGGGAACTCGCTCTGTCACAGCCACAGTCTCACCTCCCTAGGCAAGCAGATCAGCAGTTTCTTATCAGAAGGAATTTGCTTTCAAAGAAAAAAAAAAAAAAGCTCTTAGTTTTCTGCTGTAGTTGAAGTGTGTTGATTTCAGCACTCTAGCTTCCAGGTCCCTGGATACTTATTAGTATCAATTCCACAACATACAAACTAGCATTCTTTCTCAACCTTTTTCTCAAATACCTGGCTCAGTTACTCATCTTTGCCACACACTTCACTTACAATAACAGTCTAAAGGGGCAATCCAGAGCACCTCCTGGGCCCGTGTTGCTTGCGGCAGCCCAGGACTGTTGTAAATGTGCTGTAAGGGCACGTCTGCCCAGGAGGCACTGGGCCAGCATGAGGACTCGCGCCAACCCAGGAATGCTATGGAGGCAGCTCATCTGCTGCCATCCACACTGCCTGAGCGCAGCTGGTGCAGGTGCTTGGGAGGGAGGAGGAATGGGGCAGTGGGAGGGTAGGTCCAGGGGCAGGCCAGCCCAGGGAGTGGGTGGAGTCCGGATGTAGCCGTTCAGCTGGATCCTAAACCCTATCCCTGGGCCACGCTGCCCCAATCTGAGCTGCTCAGCCCAGCACCAGCTATTTCACTGCTGCAGAACCGAGCAGCCACACAGGGCTGTCTGGGGCTTACCCCAGGTTAAAGGGGCAAAATCCCCTTGCCCCATGTTGAGTTCCAACTGCCTCCTACCCTGTGTCGGTGGCCTACCTGCTCCCATGCAGGTTAGGACTGGGCTGCCTGGCTTAGTAGCCCAAGAAATAACATTAAGAGCACAACCTGGAGTTAGGCCAGCAAAGTTTAGCCGGCAAAAAGGACACTGTAAAATATATTTGAACCACTCTTTGAGTCAGAGAGGCCAGCACACTGTTGTGCACCATCCTCCCTGACTCAGAGAATGGTCCAAATGCGCTTTACAGTGACCCTTGTGCCAGCCAAACTTTGCGGGCCTAACTGTGCCAGCCTAACTCCAGGTTAGGATTGTGCCCTAAATCACACGATACAAATGCATATGTATTTGTATCAAAGAAACCCATTCAAGATATGCATATTGGTTCCAACAACTTTTCTAGACTTCATTTTCCTGAGTTTCTATAAGCAATATTTATTTTATATGTCCCAGACGTTTTAGCACAGGGACCCACTTTTTAAAACATCACACTATCAAGTTCTACTTAGCTTTACCAGAGGCTGCTCAAGCCTCTCTTTTTATCCTTTTCACAATGGTGGGGTGGTGGTGAGAAGAACTGCCTTCTGGAGCTTTTGTTGAGGTTCACATTCATTGGATTGGCATCATTCTGGTGGCCTTGCATTCTCCTTTGCCTGAATAGAATAGCTTCAATAGGAGCTGAGGCAAGTTGCATACGCATGAGTAAGTGTGCACATATGGCTCAGTTTCACTTTCCATAGGGTTCAATCAAGATGGTTGAATGACTGGAGAAGCCATGACGTCACATTCTTGAAGCCTGGACTGAACAATATGGCTGACTCAGATCAGCGCTGCGAACGACGAGGATTGCCGCCGGAGGGGCTCTCTCGCTCGCACGGCACGCGTGTAAAAGTTAATTTCAACGTCTGTAAGCATACCTGCGTGTTCTGCATACGGGTGCGTGAATCGCTGAACGAAAAATGGGATTTAATTTCCGCGGAAAGATTCATGTATTCACTTTACATCGGCTCAATAAAACAACCGGTAATATTTTTGAAATTCTGAACATTAACAGACATTTTTTTTATGGGGCACGGCCGTTTTATTTCTGCTTGTGTAGATTTCAAAAAATAAGTCTGTCAAAACAGTGCAATCTGAGTTTAACTAGACAGCATTTCGTCCGGTATGTTCAGTAATATAATTACGCGGAATTAATCCTTGGAATTGCATATTAACTCATAATAAGGTTACCACTGATGTTTCTACATGATCACACGTTGTTATTTTCGTGAGTTTTTACTTTAGGAGTAAACAATTCAGTCCTAAACATCACGCACAAAGCAATCTGAAATGCTTGGAATGAGCAATGTTTTGCACTTACCAACATGGCCACTAAGCCCGCCCCCTAGCTTCAATTCTTCCCTATTCATTGTTAAGGGAGGGCCGGGGGTTGGGTTCAATACATTTTCCTTTTCAGTTTGTAGGGAGCGACTTCCTTCTCAAGTGTATTTTGGGGCTTGCGCTCATCGGATTTGGATTATTCTGATGGTGTTGTATTCCTCTTGGCCTGCCCTTTGATGTGGACTGAAGCACATTTGCCTACTCATCAGTAAACATGTATATGCAGCTCAGTTTCACTTTCCTTAGGGTTCAATACATTTTCCTTGTCAGCTATCAGCTTCACAATCCACTAACAATCAGGTCATGACCCACAGTTTGGGAAACACTGCACTACCTGGTAATACATGGCCTATTCTGTTACAGGAATATAATACTAACATAAATATTGGAATACCAGCTAAATATTGGAAGTTGGAAGAATCCAGGTATGTTGATGTAGGATGGCTTCTCCCTGCTGGAGTGAGGGAGGAATGGACAGATGAGGACAAGACCAGGGCAGTGTTCAAGTCAAGCCAATGATAGACATTTGGTTAAACTGCTACTGTCATTCACATACTGCCTGGGAGCTACCCAGTGTATTTGTCAACTAAGAAGAGGGAACTAGATATTGTGAAATAAAGGTAGGTGTCTGCCCCATATTTATAGAGCATCTGTAAAATGTTGCTTGAGTTCAAATACAGAGTATAAATAGGACATAGAGGGAAGGTGCTTGTAGACTCCTACAAAAACAAAAGCCCCTTCATTCAGGGCGCAATCCTAACCTGGAGTTAGGTTGGCACAGTTAAGCCAGCGAAGTTTGCCGTCACAAGGGCCATCGTAAAACTCGTTTGGACCACTCTCGGAGTCAGGGAGGATGGCGCACATTTGTGTGCTGACCTCTCTGACTTTGAGAGTGGTCCAAACATACTTTCTGGTGTTCCTTGTGCTGGCCAAACTTTGCAGGCCTAACTGCT
>JAJKFI010014360.1:0-39684 GCA_029204185.1 Lerista edwardsae
TTCTGGTGGAATTTTACTGTTCAATAGAAAATAAGAATTTTTTTTTTTATAAACAGAATTCTAAACCAGCAAAAACCTTCATTAACTATAAGTTAACATGCATGTAATTTACAGATTAATATGCATGTGATGTACAACACCAGCAGCAAGCAGTTTTCACAAAACATGGCACCTCTGTAATTTCTGCCAAATGCATGGAAACCAGAGCCACAAAGCATTCAATATATTTTCAAGGAATGACCAAATCAACCAAATCATTTCACTCCCCATCCTGTAACCAATACCTCTGAACACACCAAACACAACTAGCTGCAATGGATAAGTTCATTAACGTTTTTTGTCAAAATACTACTAGACTGTTATTTTAACATAGTCCAGCCACCAAGAAACTTAACAACTCTGATGAAAAAAAAAAGCATAAGAAAATGAGTTTTCCAGTGCAGTATGTGTTAAAATGATTAGATTCTGGTTAGTACAGTGTTTGCATAATTGGAACAGCAATGTGAGAGGGGAAGGATTTCTGCCAACTCTCCTCTCCATTGGCAATCTCTCTGCACCATACTCCACAGTATTTTAGGGAACCCACCAGCACTGATTTTTGGAGTCCTAGGAGCTGCTGGACAAAGAAATAATCAAAAAGTCCCACACTGCTCATGTTTCTCCAAGTCCAAGCCAACATTTTTTTGGAAGTTTAGCTATAATTTCCACATGATGAAAATGGGCTACTTAGATTCATTTTAAATTTCCTGGAACGGCAAGTGCCCTAAAAATAGGCATGACAGTAGATATACCCAGGCATTTCCAACCTAATTAACAGGAATAGCAAGTATTAAAAAAACAGCAAGTGCAACTATATAATTCTTTCAAGCAGAATGACATCCAATGAACACAGATGGTCAAATTGGTTTTCATTACTTGCTTTACTATTATATAGTTTATTATCTCTGATATTCTTTATCAGTTTTTAACACTTTTTTGCTCACCTGACTCTCCTCTCCTGGTTGTGCAAGTTTCTGATTTCTTGAAAGTGCCAACATTTCAATCAATTCCCTGAAGCGGAATTGCAACAGAAAAAAGTTACTTGTGGTTTCTGAAAATGCAGTTACATTCTTTACTAGAGAAGGGCAGTCCAACTTTCGACAACCGGAGGGGGAGGAACCTTGCATGGCCCTTGGCTGGACTGACCTGGAGGTAATTGGTGATATGATGAAACTGAAAAGCGTCTGAAACAGGAAGAAGCAGGGCGGGGGCTGCAGTTGGGCTTTTGGGGGCAACCAAATAGAGCAGGGGTCCTCAGACTTTTTAAACAGGAGGCCAGTTCACTGTCCCTCAGACTGTTGGGGGGGCCGGACTATTGCTTGAAAAAAATATGAACAAATTCCTATGCACACTGCACATATCTCATTTCAAGTGCAAAAACAAACCAACAGCTATGGAGTTTGCTTTCTGGGCCATACCACTGTGCCTCCTTCATAGCTGCCCACAAGTTCTCACCATGAACAGCAGCAGTGGGACCACAGACGTTATTTCACCCTGCTCCACCACTAGCTTGTCCAAGCTGCCCCAGAAGTTTTTAAAAATACAGAGATCAGTGGTAGGTACATTAACAGCATAACCCTATGCATGCCTATGCAGAAGTAAGCCCCATTGACTTCAATGGAACTTCCTCCCAGGAAAGTATGCATAGGATTGCAGCATAAGGAACTTTTCAGTCTTGCTGGCTCAAGTGTCTGCAGCACTTTATGATAAATTGGGGTGCGATTTAACTCCAAAGAAAGATACAAGAGGGGGCATTTAATTCTATCTAAATGGAAGTGCATTTCTTCTTCACCTTGCCTCCTGCAAAGGAGTAGGGGGGGGGGGAAAGGAAGCAGTTCCCTTTGCTATCCCTTTGCCACAATGCAACAAAATATTACAGTACAGTCAAGATATCTGTGCAACCTGCTCCTATGTCTATTTGGAGCTCTTGTTAACTTCAGTGGGACTTGCATATAAGTAAGCATGCACCGAATTACAACACAATGTTATACACGCAACCTCAAAAGTTAAGCCCCGCTGTGTTCAGTGGGGGCTCACTCCCGAGTAAGTGTGTTTAGCAGCAAAAGTTCACAACATATTTGATGCCAGTGCAGGAAGAGGCAGCCAGCTGACAGCATCCAACCAGTCAAAGTATCGACGCGGATGATTCATATCGCCATCCTGCACGCGTTTACTCCCAAGTCGCACTCTGGGCAACTAGCTCCACTGCCAGACAAGCGTGCATAGGTAGGACGGACTGCACTGCTGCAGCCTTAGGTTTTGAACAAGGAAGCAGTCTTTGTCCATGTAGGACAAATTAATACACCGTAGATGACTTCACGCTGGCGGGGGGGTGGGTGGGGAGGAAGCAGGGAGAGGAATAACTGTCCCGGGTCTCACCCCATTCATTTCTATAGCTGTGCAGCGCCTCAATGCATTCCTATTAAAAGCTCAGCGTTGCAACTTCCCAGCTTCTCGTTCCTTTTCCAGAAACAGCTCTCAGCTGTGCTTGTTTTGTTTCCCAACTTTTTTTTTTTTGGTTTTGCTTCGGGGTGGGGGGGGGGGAGAAGCAAGAAGCGGGACCAGTGAGAACAGAACAGCCCGCCCCGTAAAGGAAGCTCCGATCAGCCGCTAAAGCACGAAGGCGAACCGTCTCCCCGGCCGAGCGACAGCGCTTTGCTGGTGCACTGGCCAGTTCGCGTGCGCTGACACGCCGCTCCAGGCGCTCAAGAGGCTGTTTCTCCCTCTCTCTCTGCCCCTCCCATTGGGGCACCCCCATAAAGGGGAAATCCCCCTCCCTCCCGCACTCGATCCTCCACCCCCCCCCGGCCGAGTACCTGCGGACTCCGAGCAGGCAGAAACTTTTCCCTCCTGCCGGTTCAAACATGCTGCCGTAAAGCGGCCGTCTCCCCTGGCAACAAGGTTCCTGCGGCCAAGCACTAGGTGTAGGAAGGTGATGTAAAAAAAAAAAAGCACCACCCAACCACCCAGTGTCATAAACCAGGTCCGGGCGGGGGTTGGGGGGGAAGAGAGCGGCGGAGGGGAGGGGGGAGGAGGTGACTGGAGCATTTAAGCGTGCTTCCTTTCCCCCCCACAATTTCTTCATGCGGGCCGGGTAAATGACCTTGGGGGGCCGGATCCGGCCCACGGGCCGTAGTTTGAGGACCCCTGAAATAGAGCATCAAGGACCTTATGTTAGACCAACATGATCTAAACATGGCCAACTGGCACCCTCTCAGTCTGTATCAGGAAGACAAAGCAATTTTACTAGACCCTCTAATGTCCCAAGCAAACATTTGCAGGCAAGAAGCTTGCCTGTGACTTCAATGACTTACTTCGTTGTAAGAAAACAAAATTTCAGGTTGTAAGTAAGAAGCATCTCTCTTAGATTTTGTAGATATTAGAATGAGCATGTTTGCATGCTATGGTATCTTCTATGAAGTCATATACTTTGTAACCATAAAACCTTATTTCTCTAGTTTACAACTTCACCACTCATGAGGAAGCTTGTTTATGTGATATTTACATACTCACATCCCTGGTTATCTGGATGATAAGTAGCTCAATACACAATGATATAGGCCTTAATCTTAGAAATAGCAGCCCCACCGGTCCTTCTCCTGCCACAAATAATAGGAGCCATTTCTGGCATTGCAGCAGCAGACCTCTCATTGTTTAGATCAGCGACCTCCAAACTGGTGACCACTGTTTCTGTCCATGCAGTGCCCCACACTTACCATTCTGCTGCAGGGCACAGAAACAGCTGCCCCTACATGTCCCAAGTGTTGTCATGGCCAGCTGCACCTGTCCAGAACGCCGGGTGCTCAGCCTGCTGGGCTGGCCAAACCTGCAAGCCTGCACTCAAGACATGTAGGCATGGCTGCTTCTGTGATCCACGGTGGAACGGTAAGCACAGGTGTCCTGTCCTCAGCATGGGTCACACTGTGGAGTCTTTTTAACATTGCAGCAGTCTCCAGTTTGGAAACCGCTGGTTTAGAGGAGTTCCAGGTTTTTCCGAATCCTGTGATATACTTAAGAATTCACTTAAGAATTGATGTACTTAAGAATTCACTAGCAACTAAGGTGATATATAGATAACCAAGAAAAGGAGATATAACACATTTCCTTTCCCTCCTGGCACAACCGTAGCATTTATTATTTTAAAAGTTTTATGTAAAACATTTATCACAAATACCTCTCATTTACCTCCCACTTCTCTTTGTTAAACTCCCCATCCCGTGCGCCATTCACCACAGTAACTTTACCACACAAAACACTAATTAACTAGTGTATATAAACAGTTTAGAACACCATCAGAAATGAGGAAGAAAACTAAGCAAATATAAAGCAATGTTATCAGCTACTAATTGCTTCACTGCATCCCCTTGATCAAGTTGTTAAATTGATGTTTCTCAAGCTGTGGATGGGGATCAATTTCAGATGGGTCACAGAGCACCTAGGGCAGCCATCACTGAAAATATGGATCGGGGAGAACTGTGTGGTTATTTTGCTTGTTTCAAGGTTGCAAATAGACTTTTTTCCCCTTTCTGATTGACTTCTCTATTGTAAAATAGCTAAGAAATAACCCAATTCTCAGGAAAGCAGCAGGCTCTGGCACCACCATGATTGCACCTCCAATGGGTCCCAGGCTGTCATTCTAAAAAGTGGTGCAAACATGTTTGAGTATAAAACCTTTCACCTGTGGCTGAGAGAAAACAGGCTTGCTTAACAAATCCAGCGAGTTTTTTTGTGGCCAAGACGCTCTTTGAACTAGAGAGCTCATGCCCTCGGTCTTCAAGAGCCTGTCCTCAGCTGGTTCTGAGGTGCAATAGCTCGTTTACCGTATGTGCCAAGGACCGCTCCGGTTTAGTTTCACTCCGCGTAAAACGTCACAAGAGTACAAGGCAACATATAAAGAAATAATTCTGACTCTATTCAGTATGCACAAACCTGTTATACAATATCAGTTTGAAAATAGCATCTTGAAACTGCTCCGTGAAACACCGCATTGAACTGTGAATACTTGCAAGGAGAGAAGGGAAAAAGGCAGCCCATTTGAGTTGCAAAAGGCGCAAGGAGACGAGCTCGGCGGCGCACGACTAGAGATGTGAAGGCCTGGAAAAAAACCGGAAAAATTCGGGGGGAAACGGGTTTTTTTCCATTTTTTCCTGAAGCATTTTTGGTTTTTTCCAAAAAAAATTGGAACAATTGAAAAAAGAAAAAATGATTATGGAATATTTTATTTTAACATGATGAATAAAATATTTTAAGTCAAGGTGTTCAAATATTTTTCAAATAATTTCTAAAAAACATGCATCGTATTAGATTATTCTAATTTCTGTGCACTGAGGACAAGCAAGTCCTAGGTTACAAACTGAACCCTCCAATGCAAAAACTGGGGTTTTTTCCAAGCTTCAACATTTCCGGAAATTTTACATCTCTAACACAGCCTCTGACTCCTCTTGCTTCTCGCCTTCTGCAGACTCCTCCATCCTCTACAGCATGTGAAAGAATCTGGTCTATGTTTGGAAACACACTAAATCAAGAAAGGGTAGAGAAGCTTGTTTCAATCTGGGCAAATCTTCAGTTTTTAGAAGTCCATAATCTTTTTAGAAGATTTAGTTGAGAGGGTTAATGCCTCCATTTGCCTGAAGATAAGAGCTGAAGATCTGAAGGTCGCCAGTTTGGGACAGCCAGAAGTCTCTGTGAGCGGCAGACCTCGTTAATTGCGACTGATTAACAGCTGAGCTTCGGCTGCCTTGTGTGAGGGGGAGTTGTGCTGAAGTTCAGCCGCTTCTCTGGTGGGAGCAGGGAAGCCGCTTACCAGCCAGCAAGAAGACAAACGGGTGGCCAGAAAGAAGGACTAAATCCAGAAAGATCCATCTGTATGTGTGTAGTTCTTGAAAGATAGAACATTTCTGTAAAAATGGTAAAAACCTTCTGGTTTCTGAATAAAGTCTGCCTATGTAAACCGCCTTAGAAAGACCTACAAAAGGTGGTATATAAATCCTATTATTATTATTATTATTATTATTATTACCGTGATAATGACCTACACAACAGAGTAGCTACAGAAGCAGACTGAAACTGATACTGATAATTACAGCTCAGAAAATGATTCTGATTGAATTTCATGCCCATTCATTGAAACTTAGTCCCATTCCTTTCTATACACTTCCCCCCTCTTCAATTCTTTTTATGAGAATGGGTTTTTTTTTATTTAATACTGTGGAGAGGAAATATGAATAATTGTTACATCTGGATTTTAAAAAATTGTTTTGTAGAGGTTTTTTGTCTATTTATTTGTAATTGTAACAAATGGAGCAACAATCTCCTGAACCGTTTACTAGTTTATGTGGAAATAAACTAGTAAACGGTTCAGGAGATTGTTGCTCCATTTGTTACAATTACAAATAAATATTAAAAAATTATGTTTGTAATAATTGTTTGGATGGACTGTATTTTTAATATGCTAGTTGTGATAATTTTATGCCAAGTCAAATTGTCCATAGTCATATTTTATGTTCCTAAAGTAACAGAATGACTTTCAATCTGGAAAAGGGAAAAAAGTGCTAATGTAGCATTTCTTTCAATTTTTCAAAAAAAAAAATTCCATTTTTTCCAGAAAAAAACCCAAAATTTCCGGAAATTTTACATCTCTACGCACGCACTGTACTTGCAAGCGTTGAAAAGATGGGCGGAAACAAGAGAAAGCGCCCAGCCGCAAAAGCAGCCGAGTGTAGCAACCACGGCGGTTCTGGAATCCGACCCCCAGCGACGTCACAGGGAGCCTACCTGGCCAGAAGTTCCAAGTCGTCCAACGCGCCCAGCAGCCGGTCCCGGGTACTGTTCCGCTCCCCGTCGCCTCCTGCGGCTGCTCCGGTCGCCATCAACAGCGTGGACCAGGCCAACGAAATGTAATGGCTGGGAAAACAAACGAGAAAAGCCCGAAAAAGAGGTCGACCCAGTCTGGAGGAAGGCTGCTGCGAGAGCTCCGCCTGCTGACACGGATATCAACCACGAACCCTTGCCAGGCTCCTCCCCCGAAAAGCGACGGCGCGATCACGGGGCCGAAGAAGCTCTCTTCGAATCCGGTTTTCCCTGGCAGCAAATAATCGACCAACTAGTTAGGATCTTCGCTCAGCTGGGTTTTCGAAATCGAAGGTTCAATAAAGCATTAGCGTGTGAACCTCATGCTGAACCTCATCATTATAAAAGATGACTGCATAAAGAAGAGCTATGTAAACCAAATCCACTATCACCAGCGCAAACCCCTTTGGGGAGGCTCCTTCCTTAGTAGGCACTTGGGTTATGTGGCAGATGGCAACCTTTACAACTAACACTGATTGGCAAATAATTGCACCCTTAAAAAAGACACAAATAACAAATCCTTTTCTGCCTTAGTGTTTCCTCCCCACATCCGCAGGGGTCAGTCAGTCTTCCTTTTTCTTCCTGACGTTTCTGTCACTGTGCTCCCCCAGACCTAACCTTCCCCTTTCTCTCATTTGTTTGCTCACTTCTTTCCTAATCTCTGTCTCTTTCCTGTCTGCCTTGCTCTCCCTGTCTGTTTTGTTTTGTTTTTTTGCCTCCCCTTCACCGTCTCGTGAACCTTCTGGCTGGGAAAGACTTACAATTATTGGAACTATTTCAAGTCTAAAATCCTGTTCCTAAGTGTATCAAACACATTCTTCATTTTTCTTTCTTTCTTTGGGCTCAATCCTATCCAACTTTCCAGCCCCAATGCAGCCACCATGCAATACCGAAGTAAGGGAATAAACGTTTCCTTACTTTTAAGAGGCCTCTGTGACTGCTTTCCCACTGCACAGGATCCTATTGGCACAGCTGCATCAGTGCCTGAAAGTTAGTTAGGATTGGAGACACACACCCCTTTTTTTGCATCCGTTTCATTAATGGCTCGTTCTGGCCTATTCCGTTCTATTCTGGCTTTTACACCGTCCCGGTGTTAAGAAACATAAACCTATGGAGTTATAAAAGTTTGAAAAGGACAGTACGGGTCCGGTGGTTACGCTAGTGCTCAGTCATAGCTAGGCTACATTCTGGATTATGTACACTTTCGCTCGGGAAGTGCAGAGGGAAGCTTTTATTTCAAAAGACCAAAAAGTCGAGTAGTCAAGAAAACTGACATGAGTACTCTGGATTTTTCGTACTTCTATGCAGCCAAATTGCTTCTCTCTTCTGGCTTCCTCTCGCTCCGAGGTGATTTCTGCGCAAGCGTGTTGCAAACGGGAAGGTCTCGGAGTGGAAGGGTCGGAAAGGAAGGAGGTCAACCATGGCTGCCCCCCTTGATCTGCACCCAGATGGCGACGGTGGCTGCAAAGCGGCTAAGGGGCCACTACGTAACCTTGAGCGCGGCTGCCAAGGTGAGGGGAGAGAGGGACGTTGTAGGGGACCAGCCTCTGAGGCTTCCCTTGCCCCTGCCAGGGTTGCCTTTTAGCCCTTGGTGTCGCCCACTGGCGTTTGGAATTGATCCCCGGGAGCGTCTCGGGCGACTGACCCTACGCGCGCACCTGTTGTTACCCACTGCCCGCGGGTGGGGGTGACCGACCAACCCTGCCAAGGAGGCCACTCTGGAGGGAGCGGAGGCCTGATGGTCGGGCACGGAAGTCACCAGCGGTTCCCGTTGGCTCGGCGCGGCGCCTCTTTTTCTGTTCCAGCCCGGCGAGTCATTCCCTCTTCGTTTACCTTCTGAAAAGAAGCTTTAAAAAAACAAAAAAACTGCGTTTGATTTCGTCAAGTTTCAGCTCCCTACCCCGCGTCTCCAGAAGTTAAATCGTCGGAGGAGCGAGGAATGCTTTTTAATTCTAGAATGTATGCGTGTGTCGAGAAACAAATTGCCAGTATACTCCTTTCCTTCCATTCCCTGTCATCACCTGTTCAGAGAGTATTGTAAATGTTGCTGAACATGTTTGAGTCGTAGCTTTTTAAAGTACAACTAGATCTTCATTCATCCGTTTTTTCTGGGAATGAGGCCTAATCACCCCTGCGCCATCCTGCACCTCCCAGCACCCCCTGGAAAATTGTTTCTATGGATCTGACAATCTTCAGAAGTAATGTAATATGATGAGGGGGGGCGGCGGGGGAGGACTTCCAACAGAGGTGGAAATTGGTGGAAATCATGTTCTTCTGTTGTGCAAGTGGATCTGTCATTCTGCTCATTCAAACCCTCCATGGGAATTTTATTTATTCCCACATTTTCAACCAACCCAACAATATGTATAGCGCTTCTAGACTACTCCGAGCATGTTGGCTCATCCTTACAGGACCAATTCACAATAATGTATCAGAACTCTGACATTTTCAGTGTTGGCAGCAAAATGCAGTTTTTACTGTTGCTGGTGAGTCTTAAGTAAGTTAGGGCAGTGTTATTCAAACTGTGGGTCGGTGCCCACTTGGTGGATCATGACCTGATATCAGGTGGGTCGCAGAAAGCTGGGAGCAGCCATCTTGGAAACTGCAGACCTTACTCTTGTTATTCCTTTTGTGAGTGAACAGTTTGAATTTTCAAGTGAAGTTTTTTAAAAAAAATTTTTGCTTTTAGTTCAGTGCTTTTACATAATATTTTGTCCTCATCTTGCTTTCTGTCGGATGTTTCATGTACAGGAATGTTGTACAATTGCTGCAGTCCAAGAATGCCAATTTGTGTCTCAGGAGTGCCATTTTATTATGTTACAATGACAGCACTTCCTGCTTGATGATGCCACTTCCTGCCACAACATCACTTCCAGGTTAATGACATCACTTCTGGTGGGTCCCAACACAGGTGCCATTCTAAAAAGTGGGTCCTGGTCCAAAAAGAATGCCACTCAGTTAGGGTGTGTTGGATGGCGGGAGAAGGGAGTGGGCTGGCTCTGTCTGTTGTTGTGTTGCCTAATTTACGGGAGGTTTGCTCTACAAAGAAGAATTCTGGTTTATTGAAAAGAAGAATTCCTCAAAAAAGTTTAAAGAATTTTTGTTAGAGTGCAGGGGAACCTTTTAAACCTTTTTTTAAGTATATTGTTGCTAGTGTCTATCTCATGGTGCTTCTGGGAGAGTAGAACAGAGTGAATGGATTTGGGATGGTGGTGTTTTTGCATAAGAGCAGCTAGGAATACCCCCCTGCACCTGTGTTAGGTTAGGTGTGAAAGATAGCAAGTAATCCTGTGGTCACTGCTGCTTGAGGTGAGAAGGAGAAATGGTAAAGGCAGTCATGTTGCTCCAAAGGGACTTGCTCCAGAGTACCTCACACTATATGGATGCAATCAGTTTTTCCACAGTCCCTGCCATTCTAATATTCTTGGTTAGATACAATAAATAAAAGCACAGTGCTACCAGTTTACTACATCCTCGATATGTGATCCATATATCTTTCTATTCATGACTTCTTAGTGTCCTGAGAACTTATTGCTTGTTTACTTATTTGCCCAGCCTGCATATTGTTATACACAAAATTTTCCAAAGGACTTTTTTACTTGGATTCCTCTTGCTTGTTTTCCTGACCCTTTTGTCTCTACATGGCATCAGACCTACTATCCTTTTTTGCCTATTGGTGACTCTGAGCTGGAAACATAATATTTTTGAAGATGGCGTTAAAGATAGAAAACTCATTCTATCATCACCTGCAGCAGAAGTAGTCTAGTAATTTATTCATTTTAAATACCCTTCCTCTCCAGTGTGTGAGATGACTTACGGAAACACACACACACAAAACAAGCCAATAAATAAGACTGACTGTGCCTAATTGACAAATGACTTGATGGTACAGTCTGTTAAAGCCCTCACCTTTAAAGTGAGCCTTTAAAGCCTTTGAAAATTAATTTGCAGTATCCAGTGATAAATATCAAGCCAAAATAAAATACTAGATACCACTGACTAAAGCACGTCTGCAAGACCTTACCGCTCGCACTGGGGTAGTACTGAGTGAGTGCCTGGCCCCAACTCGAGCAGAACGGTAGACGGTGCTCCAGCAGCACCAACTAGTGGTAAGCCTATTTGGGGGGGAGGCAGGAAGTGGGGGAGAAACAGAGCAGAGGGGGGGCAGGCTAGCGAGGGGGTAGGACTTGGCAGTGGCTTCCACTGCCAGATCTTATCCCCTCACATTGCCCAGGTAACCCAACACGGTGAAATAGCGCTGGTGACTGCCAGTGAAATAGCCAGTGGTGAGCCACGGAGCCCCACTGTGTGCAGCTGGGCTTTCCCGGGAGCGGGGGGGGGGGGAGATGACAAATGTCCCCTTCTCCTGAGGAGTCTCCAGTGGCTGCCTGACTGCTGCGGGATGCAGCAGTAGCCATTTTGGTACCATGCTCCTACAGGAGTCAGGCAGTTCAGGATATGGCTGCCCATCTGTGTTTTTGGAGATACTGGAGTGGGTGGGTGTGGACAAGTTATTTAAAAAAAAATCATCCAAGGGGCTGGCGAGTGCAGTGGAGTCCAAATTATATCATGATTTTTAAACCATCCTCTTTTTGCCCAGTTGTTGGTTCATAGTTTGAAATGAGAAATTATGGTTTCTTCCTTTTTTCCTTCCTGATCAAATCCTGTGGTTTTAAACCACAACCTGTTTCTTAACTGCCTAGTGGCAGTTGCTCTTGGATGAATGGCACCTCCTTTTTCCTATTGCCTTTGTGTTCCTTCTTTGTGCCAGAAAGAGCATTTTGATGCTTGACAACTATTTTTTCGATCTGGTTTCTTTCTCGATATTATGAAATGAGTGTAGTACTGTACTCTCAATGATGTTTGAGAGCGGTCAAAAGACAAAATGTTATCTTCTCAAATGCTTTTTTATTCAGGGAGGAATAAGGGGATGAACGTGGATCAAGAGGTTCTGAGTTTGTCCACTGTGACCTTGAACCAGCCACCCCAACATGGCCTTCACCTAAGGCTGTTGCCTCACAAGGCTGTTGGGCTAAAAATGGGCATAACCCTATTTTGCCATTGGCCTTATTGTATCTTTTTCTTTTTGGAATTTGACATTAATGACATGCTTGGTGTTTACAAGATTGTATTTACAAGATTGTTTACAAAATTGGAATGGTGTTCCAATAATGCAAGGGCCTCTTATGAAACCATCAGGTGCTTTGCCTCCAAGTTCTGTTCTTTCATTTGGGATTGGAAGCATGGGCTTCTCAAACCCAGCTGGAAACATTAGTTCTTTGAGGCTTTGATCCTTTCATTGTCTCCCATGAGCACACAATCATTTCAGTGGGGTTTATTCTCAACCAGTACTTTGCTCTGACAGATGCCATTCCTCCAGTTTTCAACAACTTTGTGGGAGACATGGATTCTTGCACTGAATGTGACAACTTGTCTTCATTATTCTCTTATTAAGAGTAGTGCAAGAGAAAGCACAGAATCGAGATGAGACCCACAAATGTTCTGTTTCCTTGTGTGACTATTTCCTCTCATGCAAAAAGGTTAGTGCTATTCCCATCTCGTATTATATTCTAGGAATTTTCATTTGAAGAAAGTGCCAAATACAGTAGTGTTCTTCTGACAGATCAGGGGTCTGGGGAGATTGACATAGGTTTCATTTTTCTGCCTTGTCATTCCATTTTGTATATACTCGTTTTGAAGTATATACAAAACACTCAGGGTTAAATGTCTTGTTCAATGTAGGTTAGCTCAGTGTTTCTCAAACATTTTAGAACCAGGACTCACTTTTTAGAATGACAATCTGTCTGGGACCCATTGGAAGTGATGTCATGGCTGAAAGTGCCGTCATTGTGATGCCAGAGCCTGCTGCTTTCCTGAGAATGCAGCAATAAGTTGGGTTATTTCTCAGCCATTTTCCAATAGCAGAGTGAATCAGAAAGAAAAAAAATCCTATTTACAGCTTTGACACAAGCAAAACAACTACACAGCTCTCCCCCCTTTCCAGCATCCCATTGTTGGAGAATTTAAGCCTAAATATAATTTTGTACGATCATGTTTTTAATTCACTTTTATGTAATTGGTGGTGTTTGATAATACTATGGTTTGAAACTGAAATTCTATTTCATTGCTTGTGATTATGGTCCACTTCAGTTAACATAAATACTTCCCAGCTGTGGCCTGGGAAGAAGCCATGGGGCCTCTCCCAAGGACTTAAAATGTCTTATCAGTGCTGTGGAATGTAGTAATCAAGAACTGTGATATCAGGGAGTGTCACAACAGTAGCAAAGAAAGTTTGACTGTACATGGCAGTAAGCCTTGCCTTATGAATATGTAACAAGCTAACTATATGGTATAAAAAGTGTGAACTTTTTGAAAGGAACGGAGCACTTTTAAACATCTGAAACCTAAGCGTGTGCTTCCAGGGCAATTGTCTTGAATCAACAAGAATAAAGGAATCTTATACTGAACGTTGTTCTTGAAAGGCTTCAACTCAGAACTGACAGAAAAGGGGATAATTACAGAAATCCTCCTGTCACCATCTTCCCAAATTTTAAATACAGCTGCTCTAGATGCTTCATGACCAACCTGAAATTGACTCGCAACCCCACTGGTGGTTCCTATATAGGCTGATTAAATGCCACCATGTCCCCCAATGCTGCCTATAGTGTGAAGTCTTTTCTAATACTGTTCGTCTTAAAGAGTCTGCTATAGTGCATGAAAGCCTACAGTGTCCTTTGTAGGCTGTTTGGTCAGCTTTAGAACTAATGGAGTCCTAGTGTTGAAAGGAAGTATTTATGTTAACTGAAGTGGACCATAATCACAAGCAATGAAATTTATGTTAACTGAAGTGGACCATAATCACAAGCAATGAAATAGAATTTCTTTTTTAATATTACATACTGTACTTGCTTAACTAAGTTCTGCTGCTAGGCTATATTTCGTTGGGTTTAGAAACTATATCTACGGTCCCTAGAGTTTTGTGTGCTTGTTTATACCATCTATTCTGCTTTCCAATATGAACATTATATGAACATTAGCACAACTTGGCCTACTGCAGGGTAGATGGTCAAAAGCCCATAAATTTTGCCTGGCTTTGGTAGCTGATGATTATTTTCTACTAGCCAACCAAAAGTCCAGTGTCTCCAATAGATACCCAGGCTAGATGATGATGATTAATTGATATCCGCATATTCTTCCTTTCTTCCGCATATTGGGGCATTCAAGGCAGCTTACAATATTAAACAATTAGTAAAAAATAAAAACAATTTAAAAATATTGATTTTAATGAAATAAAAACACTAAAAACAAGCAAATCCCAATGGATCTTAAATAAAAATACAATCATTCAAGGTTAAAAATTAGAAATTAAAATTACTGGTACCTTCTGCCCATAGAATTTGGGAAATTATGCATCTGCATTTTGTTAAATCTATATTTCATGTCAAAACCAGATTTTGGCATGCCATCCAATTAAAGAAAAAGTTTAGAAAAAGTTTTTGTTTAAATGAAGAAGGGCATCTGCTTTATTCCATTTATGGCATTTAACTTCCAGCTAACTAACATTTTGATTCCTTACACTGTTATCCTGAAATTCTGTGCCTACTTATCTAGGAGTAAGCCTCCTTGAACTTGGTAGTACTTGCCTCTGAGTAAGCATACAGGGTCAGACTGCAAAACACATCGAGCATTTGCTGAACAAAAGTTCTTCTGCCAGTTGTAACTGGCTTTTTTTAAATTTCTAACAAACTAAATTGTTTCCAAATACTTTCTCTTCTAAAGTTTTTACTGAGCTTGAAGCTCTGTCAAAGAAATGCCCTGCCCTGCATGATTCTGCCTTTACATTTCGCTCTGCAAGTTTTCCAGACACAGGATAGATTACCCTGTGGATCAACTAGGCATGCTGTCTCCCTTTCTTGTTTTATCTGTCCTGGCTTTGATTAGGAGAGATAAAGGTAATTGATATGGCCCACAAATGCTTCTTTACAGTGACTTGCCCACATACCACAGTTGGTATCTATCCATAGTGAGTGGCATTGTGTTTGACTAATATATGGCATGACTATAAAGCTGTAGGCTGTGTTCAGAAGTTGGAAATGAAAGTAGCTACAGTTATGGTTCTCAAACTTTTAAGAGGCCTTAGAGACTGTTGCCTGATTTATAAATACCAAGGGATATGGCTGTAATGATGATTGGGCAGCAGTGCTTCCCCGCAAGTAGCAGTTTGTAGCAGCCCTTGATGCATATAGCCAATCTGCCTTGGCAGTTTCGCAAACCATCAAAAATTGGGTCACAATGTATCTGAACCCACAGTTTGAGAAATGCTGGGCTACAGAAATAGCAGTGGTAGTAATGTAAGAGATGAGACCCTATGGAGTTTTAGGAGATGGATAGCCAGCAAAGATGTAGTGAAAGGAGAAGAGGGGGGTCCTTTGAGCTTTTCTTGCCCTGACAATGTTCCATTAGCTCCAAACATTTAATTCAAGTTCTAACAATTCCCCTTCCTAATAATCATTCTATTCAAAGTAGCATCATTAGAAATACCAAGGAAAAATGAAGCCGGAAGGGAGGAAGCTTGTCACTATCAGCATTCCAATCAGTAGTAGTTCCCCAATAGCTATTGACGTTAGCATGCAGGATGGAGAGGGAGCACATGTTCACAAAGAATTTGTGGCATGCTCCACTGTTAGAAGCACAGTAATACAGATACTTCACAGGGAATGTTTTTTTTCCCTAGAAGATGTTTCAAGTGAGTTGTCATCTTGTTTTGCAAACTTGGCTAAATTCCAATTACAGTATAGATTCAGTTTCCCAAGATGTAGAATTATATATGTGGCTTGGAAGACATCTTTGTTTTTTGCTATTTCATATAAAAATGTACATGAGTGCACAAGTAAAAGTTCCTTTTCATTCAATATTCAGTTTCATTGAATATACTGGGGGAAGACTGGGGGAAGATAGAACAAACAAGTCAGCAGCTGTCTTGGAAAATAGGTCTTGGAAAATAGGAGGAAATGTATTTTTTAATTACAATTTATCTTTAGCAATTGCAATAAGGTTGGTATCAGTAGTAGGGAAAATGAGTGAGAAACTGGAGGGGGGAGTAAGACTATTGGTCAGATTTGGATCATGGACAGTGCCTGTGAATACTGTAAAAATTAATAAATACACACACACTAGACACAGTGGTAGAAATGTATATAATAGGGGAGAGGAAGAGGAGGTGGACTGCAACACCTTTCTCTTCTGCAGTTGCAGGGATTGCTCTCTTAACATCTCCCTATTCAGTCTGTATAGGTAGATGGCAATAGCTAAGGCTTTCCGTTTTGCACTGTAGGCTCCACTTTCTGTAGCCAATCATGGTGGAAACTCACACCAGGCAGCTGCTTCTGCCTAGTGGAAGTGGCTGCCTGTTGCAAGTCGCTGAGAAGTTTGGCTGTGAAAAGTGGAGCCTATGGTACAGAACAGAAAGCCTTTGTCACTGCCATGCCTGGAGAGAAAATCTTGGAACCTAGAGGATGCAGTTTGGAGACTGCTGCTCTATAAAATTAATGGCATTCCAAGCTGTCACATTGTGAACTATGTCAGTTTAAGCCAAAGGCCCAACTCGTACTTTGAATATCCATAAACATTTTATTAGCCTGTGTATTCCATATTTCGGGTAATACCTCTGCTTATGGAAGTTTTTGTGAAGGAAGTTTTCTCCTGTTTGGGGACAAAGGACTGTGGTCTTCCATTTCAGGAGGTGGGATTTCTATGGACCAGAGATGATTAGCCCATACTTGTGTCACTATATCATAATCATACCCTTGTGATTTGTGAAATGTGTAGTACTTTTTGTACAGGGAATCTTGTTTGTATATGATAAGCCAATGCACCTTAAGAATCAAGAATATGCTAACTGAGTATTGTGCAATCCCATTTTCCTAGGTACTTGGTGGAAGATCAGAGTTGTTCAACAGCAATGCGTTTCAAGTACAGCAACAGCAGCAAAGGCACTTGTCGCTGCATGAATATCTGAGCATGGGACTGTTGAAGGAAGCTGGCATTTCTGTTCCACATGGACTGGTTGCAAAGACACCAGAGGAAGCTTACAATATTGCAAAAGAAATAGGTATAAAACTGAAGAGTGCTTATATAAACATATAAGAGTAAATAAATGTTTCTTCCCCCCATGTTATACAAATTTCATGAAGTAATTTTGTCTTTTTTCTGTCATGCCTTTTTGTTCTAGGTTCAAAGGACCTGGTTGTGAAGGCACAAGTTTTAGCTGGTGGCAGAGGAAAAGGAACCTTTGAAGGTGGCCTTAAAGGAGGAGTGAAGATAGTCTTTTCGTAAGTTGTAGTTAATGAAACACTTTAAAGCTTTTTTTTTTTTTTTGAATGATTGGTAAATGTTAATAAATACTAATTGAGTTGGGAAGGTTATTATCTCAGGAGTATTTTTTAGGAATGTGTACATTTTTTCAGCATTAGGTGCTCTCGCAGGTCAGGTGAATGTCTCTTCATTATGTTTTTGATGTTGCATTGTATGTAGAAATATTTAGAAATGTATTGCAGAAAAATCCCATTTTACAAGCTAACAACTCTTTGTCAAATAGGATGCCGGGATGTAATGTGCTTTTTAAAGCTTGCGCATGCCAGCTTCAGAAAGTTTTACAGCTTTAGCTAGGGAACTGGTGCTTTCTTCTATCCCAAGGAAGAGGAAGTACTCCTACCTTAAGAGATGGGATGAATAACCTCCTATTCAATTATTTGCTCTCTGCTGCAAGAGCAGCAGCTTTGAAAAATGCTTCACTTCGGAGCAATGCTTTAGCTAGTCATCTTCTCTCTCTCATGTATAACTTATTTGTGCAGGTGGAAAACTCCCTTCCACCAGTTGGCACCACTGCTACTTTTGGTGAGTCTCATAAGACTAGCACTGTCCCCAGTTTATGAAGCAGGCAAGGAGCAATTTGCTTATATGCTTCTGGATTTTGGTGGCAATGCATAGCATAAACTACGGATACAGGTTCTTCAAATATTCAGTCTGCCTTTGCTGCTGCCTTTGGTATAACTGATGTAGAAAAGTGTTCTCTAACTTTTTCCCAACCCCAGCAGCGATAATGAATGTACCTTGCACATTTTTGAGGTTTGTCATGCCCTGGCTTTTCTCCTGTTGCTGTACTTTTTATCTTCACCCTTTCATCGGAACCAGAGACATTCTGCTGTGATTGTTCAGCAAGGGTGATAACCTTTGATATTCATAGATATCTGTGATGCATCTATTTTAGTGAATAATTATCTGTATGATCAGTGTTTGTTGTCATGTTTCACCTTACTCAGGCATTCTGTGGTGTTAGCACAGAATAAGCTGTATAGGCAGCCACATGATCAATCCTCCACCTTCAGGTAGATCAGCTGTCTAGGCTTCCATAGGTTTGCTTGCCCAGACACCACAGAGAAGAAAGATAAGCTGCTTATTTGTGACTGATGTTCTTCAAGTAGTTATCTCATGCAAGCTGCCTTCTTTCCCCGTTATTCCTTTCTGAGCAATTAGAAAGAAATGATAGGAAAATACTCACCCTGCCCCTTAAAGGTATGATAATTCCTCTTTCTGGGTGGGTTGGTCCCAATTCCTTAGCTAAAGCTCTGGAAATTTCTGAAGATACTTTGCTAGAAGTGTAATGATGCAGATGACCCCTCAAAGGGCATCATTTACAGGTAAGCAACCTGTTTTTTCTGTTGTTGTATCTTACTTTAGTCCAGAAGAAGCAAAAGAGATTTCTGCCCAAATGATTGGAAAAAAGTTGTACACCAAGCAGACAGGAGAAAAGGGCAGGATATGCAATCAAGTTTTTATCTGTGAGCGCAGATATCCCAGGAGAGAATACTATTTTGCAATAACAATGGAAAGATCATTTCAGGTAAGCAAAACAGTGCTTTTAGATCATATGGAACAAAGTATATATGAATGGGTGGAATGAAGACATTTCTGGCAGTACATTAAAATAATGCACTAAATTATGCACTGATAATTCTGTTTACTGTAATGTTATTTAATATATTGCAATTAAATGCCTAATTGGATATAGGCAGCATTAGGTATGTTGGGTGACAAATAGAAGAAGAGGCCATTATACTACAGTCGTCATTGGAAGAGTGGCCACCTGAATTTCTGAGAGGTTTTCATTCTCAACATATGCCCAGATTGCAGCACAAGTACAAAACTTATACAAGTTTAACAAGCAGTCCAGGAATCTGTCACCAGAATTCATTAAAGGAAAGTACTATATATGTCTCAGTAGCCATGTTCTAGTACCAAATGCCCAAGCTGCTTTCTAAAAATCAGCAGCTTTAGAAGTGGTTTTGGGGTCCTCTTGAGGATAGCTACTGAGAGTCTGCTCTAAAACTCTAGTTTGGGAAATGACAGTTTGTGACTTTCAACATTTATTTTTAATGCATTTTGCAGTTACTGGGTTGGCTCCAGGTTGGATCATGGGTAGGAGTGGGGTGGTGCAGTTCTTTCCCAGCTGAGATTTAAGCATTTATTATTTAAGATTAAATACTCATTTTGTACTTGACGTGAACACTGCAAGTCCCTAAGACTTGTATTTGTGAGTTCAAAAGCATTAGTCTTGGCAATAGTAGTTGCTTCTCTGTAAGCTACTGGAGTGATGTAGAGCAAAATAAAATAATTTGAAGTCCTACGACCTTTACACAGCTAGAATGAGCATTCCAGCCGTGTAAATCCCTTTAGAGCTGTCGCAATTGAGGCAGTGCCAATGTGTACGGCCTGGTCTTTGCAAGTGAAGAGCAGCAGGGTCAGCACACTGGCAGGCAGCGGACACCCACTGGAGCTGGTAAGCCTGCGCAGAGAGAGGGAGGGAGGCAGGGATGGTGTGGAACAGCTCAGGGGATGGGTAAGGGAAGTGACTGGGGGAGGGAGGAGACAGATTGAGCTCAGGAAGGGGGCAGGTTTAGCGGTGCCAGTGTCTGCTGAATTCTAATCCACCTTCCTCAGTAAACAGGCATTTTCAGCAGGCTTCTTGATTACCTTTTTCTACCCCTCCTTGTTTATTGCTTCTTTTGGAATTTTAATAAGCTAGTTATCTTTTTGACGCTGTATGCTTTTCTTTGTAGACTGGAGAACTTTCTCCAATGCTTGTCCGACATTCTCATTTGTTCGGTGCTTGGTGGTCATCCAGAGTGTCCCACATTATGATTCAGTTACCTTTTTTTTGCCCTACCCTTTGTATTACATTTCCACAAGCCAGTGACAATCTGATTTGATTTTTCTGTTCAGTATGCTTCCACATAGGGACTGAATTGAATGTATGAAGCTATCTTATACAGAGTCAAACCACTATCTATTTAGGCCAATATGGTCTATATTGATGGACAGTTGTTCTCCAGTGCTTTCCCAGCCCTACTTTGAGATGAAAGGAATAGAATTGAACATGGGACTTTTATCATGCAAAACAGGTGTTCTTCCTCTGAGCTATAGTGCCAAACTATAATCAAATGTTCTAATGCGAGTTAAGTGATATATCTGATTTTTTTAAGCTTTCCCAGCTAAATGTTTTAGTTTGTATTTTCAGTGGTTTCGTTAGTAAACCATTTAGCTACTGTTAGTATTCTCAGTACAGGTAGAATATCCCTTATACAGACATCCCAAATCCAGACTTTTTGGTTCAAGACTTTTAAAAAAAACATTCTATAGTGTGAATACTAGAAGGTCTTTTGCTCATTCCCATGTTCAGCCTGTAAGTTCTGTTCTCTGCTGGTGTGTGCCATTGCTGAAAAATGTGAAGCAGCATGTTATTCAGCAGACACCCAAATGTGAACAGTGAAAAGAGCAAAAGGAAGCATTTTAAGCAATTTAATATTTAAGCAATTATTCCCAAATCCAGCCACCTTCCTGTCCCAAGCAGTCCGGCTAAGAGAGACTAAACCTTTATTGTCAGATACAGAAGACATTCTTATGTAGTTCACCACTAGATGGTGCTAGACTACAAAAATATCTTTAGTTGTAAAACCAGGAATTAAGATTATCTCCTCCATAATGCAGCTATGGCACAATTTGCTTAATTGTGCCACATACAATAAGATGTTTGAGAACCACTAGACATAAACAAATATGGCACATACATTTTTATTGTTACATGCATATTTTGTTACAAAAATCTTAAATATTAAGAAATATATGTACTTAATTCTCGAATGTACTTTTTAAACTGTTAATGTGTGTTAGTTTCAAAGCAAAAGGGGTAAAAAATATTTTTGCTGATTATCTTAGAAAATATCTGATCAAAACAAAAATATGTTAACCAATTCAATTAGCCATATTTTAATCAGATACTGCTGTACAAAATTATAGTCCTTTAATATTTTCATGATATAGACAATTCTACAATTATCAGGATATTTCCTACTAGTCGAGGTCTTGTGATGCAAGAAGGAGCTCAGCCAACAAATTTCCACAAGCCAAACATTATGTCAACAAGCTGCATATTATAATAATAATAATAATAATAATAATAATAATAATAATACATTTATTTATATACCGCCTTTCTTAAGATCACTAGATTTCTCTAATGATTGAACTCAAGGCGGTTTACATAGGCAGACTTTCTCACAAACCTGAAGGTTTTTACAATTTACAGAATGTTCTGTCTTCCAAGAACAACACTCCTACAGATCTTCCTTTCTGGATTTAGCCTTCTTTCTTTAGCCACCCGTCCGTCGTCTACTGGCTGATGAGGCTTCCCTGCTGCCACCAGAGATGCAGCTGATTTCAGCACACTCCTCCTCCCACGAGGCAGCTGAAACTCAGCTCCTAAGCCACGGCTCCTAAGCCACGGTTTGGCCACCTCGCTATAATAAGAAACTCTTATTATAAATTTAGCTTTCTCCCCTTTAAATGTTCCTCTAAGACACATCACTAATAATGCTTGGAGGAATGTTGATATTCGGGAGCTTGTTTTCTCTTATAAAAGTTAATATTTTTATTTACCTGGATTTTCTCAAGTTTGGATTATCCAAAGACTAAAAATTATTTAATTCTAGACATTCAAAAATTCCTAATGAACGTATTCTAACAGGTGTGATGTGATAGATTTGACTTATTTTGGCTTTCCTAACTAAATGAGACATTTTCAGATAAGTGGTCTTTAGAAGGCGATATGCTATGAGAGCAAGCAAGGCTTGCATAGTCTCTTCTGCAAGCACTGGACCTGTAAACGTTTCCGCTAACAAACCTAGCAGAGTTTTGCTTTTATTTATTCTAGTCATAGGTAAGCTAAGTGCCAGATACACAACTAGCTAGTTACCAGCCAGGCTGTAGCAAATGACCATTCCTTTTTTCCTATATATGTAATTGGAACACTCTGTTTTATGCAGTTCTGTGTATGTGTTTCATATACAGTTTGCAGTTGTGCTTTGCACAATTGTTAATTATTCAGTAATTTTTTTCCTCAAAAAAACTTTCTGATGAGCTTTCCTTTCTTTAGGGTCCCGTCCTCATTGGCAGTTCTCAGGGTGGTGTCAATATTGAAGATGTTGCTGCGGAGAATCCTGACGCAATTGCTAAGGAACCCATTGACATTGTCCAAGGCATTCAGAAGGAGCAAGCCATCAGGGTATTGAAACACACTTTGCCCAGCAAAAACCTTTTTGGAAATGTATAGTGTGTTGAATATTGTTGTACCTGTGCACCCAGTCTGCTGGGGGTGGATGGGTGGGTTGACATCCTCATTGGACTGGCCCTAGCCCAGACTCTACTTAGTTGGTGAAGACTCTGTATTGCATATTGCCTGCAGGAATTCAGTAAGCAGGGAGTGAGAAACAAACTAAAGCTGCACAGAGCCCTTTTGGATATGATGCAGGGAGGTGGTTGAAATTGCTTGATTCTTCCTGAGGGAGCCTCCCTGGGCCCTTCAGCCAGCTCTCCTTCTGGCAGGACACTAGGCTATGATAATCCTTGGTCCTAGCATGATCTTTAGCTGGCTGCAGGGCTTTTAAACCTTGCATCTCTTTGTGCATGACCTCCTGGCTTTCTTCCTCAGATCTAGTGTATCTGTCACTGTGGCGATGGAAACACTAGTACAATCGGTGTTGGACAACTTGAATTGCCCTGTGCAATTTCCGTGGGCTGTTACTATGTCAGCCCTGTGTAGGGTACTGACAGAGCCTTCTCCCAAACAAATATATTGGCTTTTTCCAACCAAAGTCATGTTAAATCGACTTCTGTATGTTAAAATGTATGTATGTCAACACAGGTTTGTATTTAACTTGCTTTGAGCTTCCACGCCAGTGGGGAAAAGACAGGATTAAAATATTATAACTAAGCTAAACTTTATATGCATCAGGAACATTAATTTATGTAGCATAGAAATGTCTGAACCAAGCTTCTGTCTTTTTGACAAAAGTGTACAAAATAAAATAAGAAAATATGTAATCAATTAAAAGCAGTACAATGTCAACACTGAAAATGTGCAGAAAACTGTCAATATGAGAAATGGAAGAAATGTTTTGCTAGTCAGACACTAGTTGACTTAATGACCTTATAGCATTCTGTCTTGCAACAGTATTCAGCTCCTCTATTCCCTTAACAGATTTACCTATATGTAGGCAGACTGATGCGTAATAGACCAGAAACTATGAAAATGAAATGCAGTTGCATATCCCTAGTGGTGTAGTTTGCTTTTAGTATTTCTTCTACCATTTGTTCTCTATTTCCAGCTGGCCAAGAAAATGGGATTTCCTGCTATCTTGGTAGATGAAGCAGCTGATAACATGGTGAAGATATACAACCTCTTTATTAAATTTGATGCCACTATGGTAGAAATTAACCCCATGGTTGAAGATTCGACAGGAATAGGTAAAGTACTTATGAAATTGGTTGATATGGTGACTTGGAAAATAAATTGTGGAAGCCTTGTGATTTGATATTAACATTTTACTAATGTTTCACTAAGAGGTTTTAGCTCTGTTGGTTTGAGATTATGAAATTTGATATAGTCATGGAAAATTTACTTGGACATGGAAAATATGTGGTTTGGTTGAAAGGGCAGTCTTATTTACCATAGTGCAAGGTACTAAGCATCATTTAGATCTGTCAACAGTGGCTGGGATCACAGGTTCTGTGTGTGAACCTTCAGAGTAGTTGAATCAGGGTCTAACCAATTTGAACTTAATTCTTTGAGTTTGGAACTTTCTTAATTAAATCACTCTCCCTTCCTATTGGTATCTTTTGACGAACACTCTGTTTTGTCTTTCTCTTTAACTTTCTGATGTGTATTTCTTGTTCTGATATAAAAAGGACTGTGGTATGAATTAATTTGATTAATGTTAAAAAATAAGTCCCCTGAATATGTTACCACTATATATACAAATATTCCTCTAGACCTTCAACCTTTTTCATCTCACAGCACACTGGCAAGGTGCTAAAACTGTCAAGACACACCATCAGCTTTTTGACAATTGACAAGGCACACCGTGCTGCCCTCAATCACCCCTCAATGGCCCTACTAATAAATGACCCTTCCCCAAATTACCACAGCACACCTGTAGACCATTTGTGGAACACCAATGCTCCATGGCGCAGTGGTTGAAAATGGCTGCTCTAGAGCAGTGTCTCCAAACCACCCGACCACTGCATTATGAAAAAGCCTTCCCCACATGATGCGGAGCTTTCTATTCCATGCCACAACCTCTTTCCAGCCAATCTTCTCATAAACCTGTGCCGGGTAGCTGCTTCCACTACCTGTTGCCCCAGCAGGATCTTCATCCCGATTTCTGGGTGGAAGTGGCTGCCCTGTGCTAGTTTTTGTGAGAAGATTGGTTTGAAAGATAAGAGGCTGTGTTGCAGAACAAAAAGTTCTATGCCATGCAGGGAAGGCTTTTTCTTAACACTGGATCTGGCCCATGGGCTGAGGTTTGGCGAATGCTGCTCTAGACATAATACAGTTAGGCCTGATCTAGACAAGCAGCAGAGTGAGGTACCGTAGAACAGTGGTTCTCAAACTTTTCAGCGCCAGGATCCACTTTTAGAATGACAACCTGTCTGGGACCCACTGGAAGTGATGTCATGGTTGAAAGTGCCAAAACCTGCTGCTTTCCTGATAATGCAGCAATAAGTTTGGTTATTTTTCAGTCACTTTCCAATAGCAAAATGAATCAGAAAGAAGAAAGCCTATTTACAACCTTGACGCAAGCAAAACAATTACACAACCCTCCTCCTTTCCAGCATCCCATTTCTCCATGTTTTGAATATAGCTTCCCTAGGTGCTTCATGACCCATTAGTGGGTCCCAACCCAAGGTTAGGGAACCACTGCCATACAGTGTACCTTAGGCTGCAGATGGGGTAGGTGAAATTTTGTCAGTAGTTGTCCTGCTTTAAAAGAGCATTAAAAAAACAAATGTACCTTACCCCTCTACAAGTAGAAAACTTCACAGCAGAGATAGAGATTGTAGGCCACTACATTCCTGCTGTGCTAGATTTCTGCTTGTAGGAAGGTTTTTGGTTTTTTTTTGTATATGGGAACTTAAAAGAGTGATCTGCCACCGACAGTTGAAATGGTACAGTTCATTTTGTCACCACAAGACTTTGCTACAGGTGAAGTTACCTTTAGACTGTTAGTATCTAGCCCAGAAGTAAAGCTGGCAGCAGTTCTCCAGGATCTCAGAGGCTTTTACTTTTATGAGCTGCTCAATACCTATAACTGGAAGTTCCAGTTCTGGAACTGCATCTGGAATTTTCTGCATATAAGATTTCTGTCACTCAGCTGCAACCCTGCTCCTGCTCTGCTGCATGTATAGATCAGGCCACAACTAACACATAGCTCAAGAAATGCAAGTTTGCTTTTTCTCTAGTTTCAAAAATACAGCATTGGCTCTTATGTGTCACCTGGAATCCAGTATTTGTGGTTGCATTTTTGTCAAACTACTGAATTTTGCTTCAGGCAGGAGGTCTGGCTGAGTAGTTAAGCTGCCACCTCTGAAGCCTGAAGGTCACCTGAGACCTTTGGTCACCAAGGTCACCTAACCATGAACTGCTGATAAATGCTGCTGACAGAGATGAACCTCTCCAGCTGCTGAGAGGAAAGAATATGACAACCCCTTCAGTGAGAGTGGAGGAGTTGCCTGTCAAGACAAGCATGGGAGGCAAGTGCAGCCAGAGAGATGCTGGACTATGAAGGAGACCACCAGGAATGGAAGATAGTTCTATGCAAGATTAGAACCTGTGATTGTAACAACCCCTATATGGGGTTGAGAAAGCTAGCCTATGTAAACCGCCTTGAATAAAGTCAGAGGAGAAATCTGTTGTCGAGAAAGGCGATTATATGAAAATTGTTGTTGTTATTCAGGCCTGGCTTAGCTGTGATGCAAGTGAACCCATTTGCATTGGATGGCAGATTGGGGCCCAAGCAAAGAGATGAAGACACCCTCACAGCAGCATTCTGCTGCAGAAAATGGAGTTGGCCTCCTCACTGGCCCCTTCCTCCGCACAGCTCTGTAATCAGAGCAGAAATGCAGGGCATGCTCCAGCCAAAGCATTTCCTGCTTTGTGTATAAGGCTGCATGAAGAAAGGAGTGAGAGCACTCCATTCCAGTCCTTGGATCTGGCTCCCTCACCTTCTTCCACCAATTGTTTTAAAAGAACCACCATTTCCAGTAACAAAAGAGGAAATGTGGAGCACTCCAGATCGCTCCCAGAGCATTCTACATTTCCTGTTTTGATTCAAGGAGAAGGAGCCAGGTTTGGGGGAGGCAGCAGACCTATGTGCTGCCTCAAGCAGCCCAATAGCTGTAGTCAGCCCTGGGCTGCATGATGTAGCTTCTTACAGAACATTTTATAATCTTTTAAATCATTTATGGGGGGGGGGAATTAACATTCTTTGGTGCTAAGGGGTCTAAACACAATTTGTTTGTCTTCCAAGTGATGTGTATGGACGCAAAGATAAATTTTGATAGCAATTCGGCTTATCGCCAGCAGAAAATCTTCAGCCTGCAGGACTGGACCCAGGAGGATGTGAGAGACAGAGATGCAGCCAAGGCAGACCTCAATTACATAGGATTAGACGGAAGTATTGGATGTTTAGGTATGTTGGGCATGTTGAATATGGGTATCATAGACGTGTTAATATACCTAGAGTGTCCTCAATATTCTTTCCTCCTCCTTCAGTGAATGGAGCTGGTCTGGCAATGGCCACAATGGATATTATCAAACTCCATGGAGGCACTCCAGCAAATTTTCTTGATGTTGGAGGTGGTGCTACTGCGCAGCAAGTAACAGAGGCCTTTAAGCTTATTACTTCAGATAAAAAGGTACAATACTTCTTCTTTTCTTTTGAAAAGAAAAGACTTCTTGTAACCTTGTATTTATGCATTGAGGGCTGTTTATGGGCTGAAATGCAGATTATAAATACAAAAAAAATTGAAGTGTCACTGCTACCAAAGTTGCACTGCTACTTGTTGGCTTCTCCAAAAAAAGACTTGGCCCATCCAGAGGCCACCAGGACTATCACCTGTTCTATGAGCAGAATGAGATCAAGTGCCTCATCCCAAATGCCTCTTTATTGTGTTAACAAGTCACTTATTTTTTATGTAAGCAACTGTTGGGAAGGGGGCTTGTTGGTAAAGGCTGTTGGATAAATGCTTTGGAAGCTTTTAGCGGTAAAGGCTGTTGTATAAATTCGGCTCGGGGGTCTGCCTGAATTTGCAGCTGCTACTGGATTCCCAGGTGGCCGCTGTGGCCACCAGCTGTGACCATACCTGGTCTTGACCTTTAAAGGGCTGGGGTACCTGAGGTACCACCTACTTCAGTACAAGCCGGCTTGTCCTTTGGGTCATTGGAGAAGGTGCCATCTTAAGGTGCCATCAGCCATGGAGGTGGGAGGAAAGGCAGCTAGGAACAGAGTCTTCTTGGTGGTGGCATCAAATTTGAGGAGTTCCCCCCTCTAAGTTTATGAACTGCACCCTCCTTTGAGGCTTTCTGGCAGGTCTTAAAGACATTGTTATTTAGATCAGCCTTCTAGTTCCAGGTCTCTTTAGTATTGGATATTGTGGAGTGTTTTTTTTAATGTAAGTTAGACTGCTGCCAGTTTTCAATGATTCCCCCCCCCCAGTCTTAATGTGATTTGTAAATGTTTTATTTTTTGTAGATTTTTCATTGTTTTTACTCTGTTTTTATGTTGTAAACATCTCAGAATGCCCTTCAGGAAAATGGAGCGAGGTATAAATCTAGCTAGTAAATAAATAAATAACATTTTAAGAAAGTGTTCATAGGGGTTTCCAAAAAAACTTGCAAGAATTGCACTGTACAAGTTCTTTGTTTGGTGAGACAGTCCTTAATGTGTGTGCTAATGATTGCAGCCTTAATCCTCTAACGCAGTGTACTTTTCCCGTTGTTTTATTTACCACTGAAAGAGTAATTCTGTAAGGTGTTTGTTGTTTGTAGTATTAATCTTATTGTATTGAAGGGGAAAGCTCTGAACTCAGTGACCAGAAAAATGGAGGTACTGTACCTAATTGTATTTCATCTTGTATCCCTCCTTGGCTTCCCTGTTGTTGTGACTATATACTGTACATATGAACAAAAATGAACCTTGGCTCCCAAAGTTGAAAACACCACCCTAAATTCTTGCCTCAGAGGACATGCTTGTTCCATGGTTCAGAGTGACAGGGCATAAAATACCAGGATGCTACAAAGACATTTGTGGGATGATCCCACCTTTGCGCTCTGGATTAGCCTTCTCATTTGACAGCAACATTCCAAATAAGTTATAACCCAATCTATGCAGTTGAACTGAACTTCTCAAGAAGACTCACAGCCTGATCCTCTGCTGCCAGGTTCCTGTATGGGCAGTGGTGCCAAAACAGCGAATGCTGCTTCCTGCAGAAGCTGTGGCAGCCAACATGGCCTCCTTGAGGGAAGGGGACATTCGTCCCTTTCCCCTCCAAAGAAAGACGTAGATCCTGCCATGGGGCTACTCCACTCTCCGCCTGCTATTTTGCAGGCATTGAATGGGGAGCCCTGTGTTGGGCTTCCAAGCCTAACACAGAGGGTTGCGGATGTGGCGGCAAGTGCCAACACCAGTCCCACCCCCTTCCTGGGGCTGCTTCTCCCTTCTCCATGCCCTCCCTCTGCCCCAAAAGCATTCCACTCCCCAGGGGGAGTGCTTACCTCGGGGCGGTGACGTGTCCTTCTTTGTCTGACACTGGGCCTAGCACTGACTGGCTGACTAGCACTTTACAGCATGTTAGCAACACCCAGAGAGATGGCGTTGGCTCAGCGCCATTGGCTGAGGATCGGGCCCTGTGTTCCCTAGAAATTGACCCACTGTCTCCTTCCTGTGTGTGAGAGTTTTTTTCTCTAGGCAAAATTATTCCCAGAATCCAATATTCTAAATTTCATTCCTTTCAGTTGCCTTAATAATTGGTATATATTTTTGACATGTTTGTGCAGTGCTGCTTAAAGTACAAATATGGAGGCATTAATAAAATGAGAAACTGGGCAATTGTTAATCGAAACCAGGGCATAGTTGGCCACTATCAAATACTGGCTTCAATTACATTATAATCCTGATCCCGGTAGGCTCATTTACTAGCTTTTTTTTCAGATTCTGTCCCTTCAAATTGATTAGCTTATACTGAAAAGAAATCAGTGTCATTGGTGTATCTTTGGACACACTATATGTGCTTCTTAAATCGGAGGCTTTTCAAAGGAGAATTACAAAAATTATATTGTGCAGCCAACAAAACCTGTTCTCCCGTGAATTTTACAATTCCTTTAAAGCCTGGACATGTGGCATCAGACTTACATTCATTACAAAACCCTCAGCAATGCAGAGTGTTTTTCTTGGTTAGATTTCATAGAATCATAGAATTGGAAGGGTTTGTCCCCTCTTCCATATGTCAGCCCTTCAGATATTTGAAGAGTGCTATCATATCCCCTCTCAGCCTTCTCTTCTCTAAACTAAACATACCAAGTTCCCTCAACCTTTCCTCATAGGACGGTTTCTTGCAGTAAGATCAGGTAAGATGGCAATTATTTTAATTATGTTCTGCCAAGTAAACAAATATTCATCAATTTTGCAGAATCAGGTTGTTTCACAAAAAATTTCCTTATGAATACCAAAAGACCTAAGGATTTTATACACATATTTATTAAGCTTACAACTCATATACTTTTCCTTACACAGGTTCAGGCTATTCTGGTAAATATTTTTGGAGGAATTATGCGATGTGATGTGATTGCACAGGGTATAATTATGGCAGTAAAAGATTTGGATGTAAAGATCCCTATTGTTGTCCGGTTACAAGGTGAGCATTCTCTGTGAATTTGCTAAATTTGAATTTATGTCATTAAGGGTGCTATTCTAACCTGGAGTTAGGCTCCACTTAGGGCACAATCCTAACCTGGAGTTGGGATGACACAAGGAATTTGTGCTACCCCAGGAGTGTCACAAATGCACCATAAAGTTCGTTTGGACCACTCTCTGAGTCAGGAAGGATGGTGCACGTCCATGTGCCAGCTTCCCTGACTCTGAGGGTGGTGCAAATGCGCTTTATGGTGTGTTTGCAACACTTCTGGGTGCTGGTCAAACTCCAGGTTAGGATTGTGCCCTAAGTGACCAATGCGCTATGATAACCTACATTCTTATAGCTCAATTTCATGATGTTGAAAGAAAAATATGTTATATAGCTTGTGGTGTTTTCTGCTGATTTTCATAATTTTGAAGTACGTCTCCAGGAAGCAGGAGTATGTCATTTTGAAGTACATCTCCAGGAATACATCTTGTTCTAAAATGCTTGGATAATTAAGATATTATAAGACAAAAAGTCGTAATCCATATTCTCTTCCAAGAATTACTTACCTTCTCCTGCTTGACTGCATTCAAATGTAACAAGGAACACCAGTTTGAGCTTCTTGATGTACAAACTTCTCTAGATGCAAGCCTAAGTTTAGAGCTGCATTTACAAAAAAGAGTCAGGTTATGAAACTGAAATTCTAGTTTTGTATTATGTAATATAGTACTTTTAGAAAGAGTGGAAAGGCAAGTTCTTGCTCTAAAAGGCTCACAATCTTTAAAAAAAAGATGTGGTGGGGGTGGAGAAATGGAAGTAGCAAGAAGCTACAGATTCTGGTTAGAGTATCCCGTGGATTACTTCACAGTAAATTCCAATGTACTAGCAGCAGGACTGGAAGCTTAAAATCTCTTCCATGCATATAAAGGGAAGCTAGAAGTGTGCAAGACTACAACTTTGAACTTAGCTAGGATTAAGCCATGATTGTGAATGATATCTGAGGAGTATTGGGGGCAACAAATGTTTAGACAAGTTGTTGACTATTCTCTTCCAGCAATGAATTGCAGGCTTCAAACAAATGATAGATATGAGATGATACTAAGGGCACAATCCTAAACAACGCCGGACTGGCAAGGCCGACGGGCCAGCACCATATCCAACGCTGTTTATGAGAGCCTGGAGCCTCCCCACAGCAAGGGAGCGTGCACTCCCTTACCGTAGGGGAGGCTCCAGCTTCCCTTATGTGCTCCTCGGATCTGCACCCGTTAAAGAGTGGGTGCAGATCCGAGGAAACCATGCAGCCCGAATTGGGGCCCCGCAGCCTTGCAGACAGGCTTAGAAGAGAAGAAAGTTTGGCGTCGATGAGTTTGAACCACTTAAATTTATAGGGATCTTCTTAGCTGATATGGATATTCAAAAAGCACACTATACTATCAAACTCAAACTTTGGGAGCAGGAAACCACGACACTTTTGTCTAATTTAAATCCGACCTGCTCACCACTTTTTTTTTGTTTGTCCCCCTCCCTTGGTCGCCCTGCGAACTATTTTACTCAACTCACTAATCCTAGTAAAAGAAGGGCCTTTATGCTGGCAAGACTGAATACATTCCCATCTGCGATACACCAAGGAAGATTTCTTAATATCCCGCATCAGAATAGACTGTGTCTATTCTGTGCAGCTGAAACGGACTCCTTGGACCATATCCTTCTCCGTTGCCCTGCTCATCATAATTTAAGGATCAATTTACTTAAACCCTTTCTTTCTTCCCTCCCTGTTTCCCTTATTGATCCCTTCCCAATTCTTCTTAGTGATAACTCTCCTCCCATTACCAATTTGGTAGCCGAATTTGTGTTTGTTGTCTCCATGACCAATCCCAGAAGTTAATTTCCTACCCTGCTGGGACTATTCCGATTTTAAGTTGTTTATACCTTTATTAAGCTGCATCTACTGTTTGTGTATGTCTGAAATGCCAATAAAGGTTTTGTGTCTCTCTCTACCTCCCAAGCCTGCTCACATCCTGCCCAAGTCCCGCCCACAAGCTCCTGCCTTCCCACCAATCCCTGTGCTGCCTCGGCACAGAGCCTCCCTTGCGCCAACCGGCTTCGGTTGGCGCAAGGGAGCTCTCGGTCGGCAAGGGAGGCTTCGATTGGCGCAAGGGAGCTCTCCAAAGTAGCATCGGCTTCGGAGCTGTAGCGCTGACGCTGGGGTGCTGCTTGGCACTCCCACGTTGGCGCTAAGCACTTAATGTTGCGTCAGCGCTTTGTGCCTTATAGGATTGCGCTGCCCATCCTATTCTGACAAAGCTTTGGCCTCACCTGCAATAGATCACACTCATCCCAATCTTAAATTATATTAGCATGCGACTTCAGCATTAGCCTAAACCATTGTAAAGATCACTTGTGAGGAACCCCAGGCATAGTAACCTCTTCATTAAGACCACACTGTAGTGTGTATGCTGCAGTTTTGCAGACAGTGCTGTGATATTACTTTGTTCAGCATTGTGAGAGTTTAGCAGATACTATGAACTGGAGAAATTAATTAATCCTGATTTTTTTTTTAAATCTAACTATGTAGGTACACGCGTTGATGATGCCAAAGCATTAATAACAGACAGTGGTCTGAAAATCCTTGCTTGTGATGACTTGGATGAAGCTGCTAAAATGGTGAGCCAAACTTTTTTTGGGGTATAAACTATTTACAGTAGGGTGTTAGAAGAGATCCTGGAAGTAATCTAGTTCAACCCCTTGCTCAGTGCTGGAAACTGCTACAGCATTCCTGACAGGTTGCCATCCAGCCTCTGCTTGAAATCATCCAGTGAAGAAGAGCCTACTGTTCAACACAGATTGTTCAAGTTCTGGAGAGCTCTTAGTTAGGAAAGCCTTCCTCATGTCTAACCTAAACCTACACCCATGGGATTTCAACCCATTCGTTCTTGTCATGCCCTTAAAAGCCACAGAAAGTAAGTTCTCCTCTTCTATGTAACAGCCCAGATACTTGAAGACCACAATCCTGTCTCCTCTTCTCTAGGCTAAACATCCCAAGATATTTTTAACAATTCCTCATAAATGTACCTCATTGTCTTTGTTGTCGCTCCCTGAGCCTGCTCCAACGTATCAATGTCTTTCTTAAAATATGATGCCCAAAACTGGACACAGTATTCCAAATGACTCGTGAAAAATAGATGGAACTATTACTTCTGGTTTCTATTTGATTCTTCTGTTTGTGCAACCCAGCATTGCATTCATTTTTTTCTTTTTTGCAATTGCATCACACTGCTGGCTCACATTCAGCTTGTGGTCCACTAAGGGTGCAGTCCTAACCAATTTTCCAGCACTGACCCAGCTGTTCCAACGGGGCATTGCTGCATTCTACAGTGGAGTAGTAGTCATTGAGTCCTCCCCAAGGACACCTCTAAACTACATTTGACACATAGCATGTTTTGTTTCCACTCAGAGCCCTGAAATGTTATCACTTTAGAATTCTCAATTTTGTTTTATCATACGATGACCTTTGATAATCTTGGTGGATGCAAGGGTGCAATCAATATCTGTAAGTCTGATTCAAATGAGTTCTTTAACCTTTTGACTTGGGACTTATCTTGGAAAGGTGATGCACCTGTGCAAATGATTTGCACCTGTGCAAATGCTCACTAAAGTAGGCCAAAGGTATGCAGATCATACCATAATGCAGCAATCTTGCTGAAGTGGAATTAGGTTTGGGTCTGGCCTGGAAGAGAGGACCCCTGAAAAGTCTTAAGCACATCACTTCATGGTAATGGAATGAAAAAAATTGTTGGAATGAAAAAAGCTGAAGGTACTTATATAAATGACACGGGGGGGGGGAATGGGATATAAATGTAATAGCCTATGAAAGCTCATGTCATGATGGATTTTATTTAGCCTTTATGATGCTACAAGACTCTGTTGTGACTATAGGTTAATTATGAACACTGAGACTTTTTAAACAAGTGGCTTACTCATAACGTATTTATAATGATATTTATAATAATGCTTATACTTATAATGATGACTATAATGTTGTAATGCTTAAAAGTTATAAGTTACAATATAAAATTTATAACTTAAAACTTATAATGTAGCTCACCTATTTGTACATGATACTGGTGTAGTCGAATTCTTGAATGTAATATTGCAATGTTTTGCTTGCTTTCTAGGTTGTGAAACTCTCTGAAATAGTGACCTTAGCAAAACAAGCTCAAGTAGATGTTAAATTTCAGTTACCAATCTGATCATAGTTCACAGGTACTCATTGTATTCTGTTTCCTAAAATACCATTATTTGATTCTCCCCAACTTCTTGTGTGATTCTCCTCCCGCTTCTTGTGTAGAGGTTTTCAATTCTTGACAGTACGCATCTATCTTTACCATTCTATTAATATTAAAAATGTTCACCATTCATGTAAAAAATATCATATTGCTAAAACACTCTTAAATTGTAGCCTTCCTTTTTCCATTATACAACTACAGACACAGTTATTCTAGATATGCTTGTTTATTCTCAAAAAGAGCTTGAAAATGTATTTCTTCCAAATAAAAGTCTGAACTCAAATAGGATTTTTGTATCTATCTTGGTGATGACACACCGAATGACTAGTCATATTAGCATGTATAACAGTAGTATCCACTATGTGGCTGTCACAGGCTGTTGTGAAATCAGTCGGCCCAGCGCAAAGAATACTGCTGACAGATAATGCAATGGAATGTATTGAAAAGGCATTGTATATTGAAGATATTTATTTTCTGCAATACAGTGAACACTTGAGCATAACATTTGCTATTTATGAACAGTGTATTTATACACGGTGCTTTCTGAAGTGACAATTATTTGAACATTGTAATTTAATCACTACAAAATGTACTGTAGCAATTCTCCATCATTTCTGGTACTTATTTAAAAGTACCATGTAGTTTTATATAAACAACAACAAAAGGTTATTTCTTTCAGTACTGGCAGACATACTAGAATGCCTGTTAAAGTTATTAATAAAGCCTTAAAAGAGCTCAGTGTTGTTCTCTTCCCTCTTATTTCCACAATTTGATCTTTAAATGAAAATGTAGACACAATCATGAAATTTTTGTTCCTTAGAGCAATAATAATAATAATAATAATAATAATTTTGTATTAAATAAATAACATTTTATCATATAACAAAGGCTTAACATTATCGCTATCTATCAGCCTCACAGACCTCAAAGGGTTGTTGTGAGGACAAAAGGATTGGGAGTATTATTGTATTACACTATTATGTAATTACGTGTATTACAACAGGGGCACCTGTCCCTCTGATACCCTGTATCGGAGGAACTGGGCAACACAACAAGCAGCGTTCAGCTTCTCCAAGTACAGGATGGAGCAAGCGCCGCTTGAAGCGAACAGTGCAGTGTTTGTGGTGGTGGTGGTGGCAGCAGCAGTGGGAGGGAAGGTTGTGGTGCTGCCCTCCTGCAGGGTGGCGCCCTGGGGCATTTGCCCCCCTTGACACCTCTAGGTCCGCCGCTGGTGAGGTATGTGAGGCTGAGAGATAACAACTGGCTCTAGGTCATGCAGGAAGCTTCATAGTTGAGTGGGGAACTAAAACAAGATATTCCAGGTCTAACTCCTGAACCCACTATACTATCTATACTTCTTTTTATGAAAAACACCTTATAAGATGTCGTTTAATACGCTAGAGCAGAGGTTCTCAAACATTTTAGCACTGGGAACCACTTTTTAAAATTATACGCTTATCATGACCCACATGGCTTTACAAGATTCTGAAAAAGGTGAACTAGAAATATTTATTTATTTATTTATTTATTTATTTATTTATTTATTTATTTATTTACAGGTAATGTTGTTGTTGTTGTTCAGTCGCTAAGTCGTGTCCGACTCTTCGCGACCCCATGGACCACAGCACGCCAGGCCTCCCTGTCCTCCACTAGCTTCCTGAGTTCGCCCAATTTCATATTCATTGCTTCGGTGACACTATCTAACCATCTCATCCTCTGTCGCCCCCTTCTCCTTTTGCCTTCAATCTTTCCCAGCATGAGGGTCTTTTCTAAAGAGTCCTCTCTTCTCATCAGGTGGCCAAAGTATTGGAGCTTCAGCTTCAGCATTTGTCCTTCCAGGGAGCAATCAGGCTTGACTTCCTGGAGAATTGACCGATTGGATCTCTTTGCAGTCCAGGGGACTCTCAAGAGTCTTCTCCAACACCATAATTCAAAAGCATCGATTCTTCGACGCTCTGCCTTTCTTATGGTCCAGCTCTCACAGCCATACATGGCTACTGGGAAAACCATCGCTTTGACTATGCGAACCTTTGTTGGCAGGGTGATGTCTCGGCTTTTGATTAAGCTATCTAGGTTCACCATAGCTTTCTTCCCAAGAAGTAAACGTCTTTTAATTTCATGGCTGCAGTCACCATCTGCGGTGATCTTGGAGCCCAGGAAAATAAAGTCTGTCACTGCTTCCATTTCTTCCCCTTCTATTTGCCAGGAAGTGATGGGAGTGGTTGCCATGATCTTAGTCTTTTTAATGTTGAGCTTCAAACCAATTTTGGCACTTTCCTCTTTCACCCTCATCAAAAGGTTCTTTAGGTCTTCCTCACTTTCTGCCAGTAGAGTGGTATCGTCTGCATATCTGAGGTTGTTGATGTTTCTCCCAGCAATCTTGATTCCAGCTTGTGAGTCATCCAGCCCTGCCTTCCTCATGATGTACTCTGCGTATAAGTTAAATAAGCAGGGTGACAATATACAGCCTTGTCGTACTCCTTTCCCAATTTTAAACCAGTCGGTTGTTCCATGTCCAGTTCTAACTGTTGCTTCCTGACCCGCATAAAGGTTTCTCAGAAGGCAGATCAAGTGGTCTGGAACTCCCATCTCTTCAAGAACTTGCCACAGTTTGTTGTGATCCACACAATCAAAGGCTTTAGCATAATCAATGAAGCAGAGGTAGATGTTTTTCTGGAACTCTCTTGCTTTCTCCATGATCCAGCGAAGGTTGGCAATTTGATCTCTAGTTCCTCTGCCTCTTCGGAAACCAGCTTATACATCTGGTAGTTCTCGATTCGCATACTGCTGAAGCCGAGCTTGTAGGATTTTGAGCATGACCTTGCTAGCATGTGAAATGAGTGCAATGGTGCGGTAATTCGAGCAATCTTTGGCATTGCCCTTCTTTGGGATTGGAATGTAAACTGATCTTTTCCAGTCTTGTGGCCACTGTTGGGTTTTCCAAATTTGCTGGCATATGGAGAGCAGCACTTGGACAGCATCATCTTTTAAGATTTGGAGAAATTCCGCTGGAATGCTGTCACCTCCACTAGCTTTGTTGTTAGTGAGGCTTTCTAAAGCCCACTTGACTTCACTCTCCAGGATGTCAGGTTCGAGCTCAGTGACTGTACCACTGTGGTTATCAGGAACATTGAGATCGGCCTTATAGAGTTCCTCTGTGTATTCTTGCCACCTCTTCTGAATCTCATCTGCTTCTGTTAGGTCCTTGCCATTTTTGTCCTTTATTGTGCCTACCTTAGCACGAAATTGTCCTTTGACATCTCCAATTTTCTTGAAAAGATCTCTAGTCCTCCCCATTCTGTTGTTTTCCTCTATTTCTTTGCATTGCTCATTTAGGAAGGCCTTCCTATCTCTCCTTGCTGTTCTCTGGAAATCTGCATTCAGTTGGGTATATCTTTTCCTTTCTCCCTTGCTTTTGGCTTCTCTCCTTTCCTCAGCTATTTGTAAAGCCTCGTCAGACAGCCACTTTGCCTTCTTGCATTTCTTCCTCTTTGGGATGGTTTTAGTTGCTGCCTCCTGTACAATGTTACAGACCTCCGTCCAAAGTTCTTCAGGCACTCTGTCTACCAAATCTAAGCCCCTAAATCTATTTGTCACCTCCACTGTATATTCGTAGGGGATCTGATTTAGGTCATACGTGAGGGCCTAGCGGTTTTCCCTACTTTTTTCAGTTTAAGCCTGAATTTGGCAAGAAGAAGCTGATGATCTGAGCCACAGTCAGCTCCAGGTCTTGTTTTGACTGCCTGTATGGAACTTTTCCATCTTTGGCTGCAAAGAATGTAATCAATCTGATTTCGATGTAGACCATCTGGTGAAGTCCATGTGTACAGTCGCCGTTTGTGTTGCTGGAAAAGGGTGTTTGCTATGACTAATGTGTTCTCCTGACAGAACTCTATCAGTCTTTGCCCTGCTTCATTTTGTACTCCAAGACCAAACTTGCCTGTTATTCCTCTTACCTCTTGACTGCCTACTTTAGCATTCCAATCCCCTATGATGAGAAGGACATCTTTTTTGGGTGTTAATTCTAGAAGCTGTTCTAGGTCTTCATAGAAGCGGTCAACTTCTTCCTCATCAGCACCAGTGGTTGGGGCATAGACTTGGATTACTGTGATGTTGAAAGGTTTGCCTTGGATCCGAATGGAAATCATTCTATCATTTTTGAGGTTATACCCCAGTACTGCTGTTCTCACCCTCTTGTTCACGATGAAGGCTACTCCATTTCTTCTAAGGGATTCCTGCCCACAGTAGCAAATATAATGGTCATCTGAATTAAATTCTCCCATTCCTGTCCACTTTAGTTCACTAACTCCCAGGATGTCGATGTTCAGCCTTGACATCTCACGTTTGACCACATCTAGCTTGCCTTGATTCATAGATCTGACGTTCCAGGTTCCTATGTAGTATTGTTCTTTGCAGCATCGCACTTTCCTTTCACTTCCAGACACATCCACAGCTGAGCTTCCTTTCAGTTTTGGCCCAGCTACTTCACTCTTTCTGGAGCTACTAGTACTCGTGTTCTGCTCTTCCCCAGTAGCATAATGGACACCTTCCGACCTGAGGGTCTCATCTTCCAGTGTCATATCGTTTAGCCTTTTTGTTCTGTAATCCATGGGGTTTTCTTGGCAAGAGTACTGGAGTGGGTTGCCACTTCCTTCTCCAGCGGACCACGTTTAGTCAGAACTCTCTGCTGTGACCTGTCCATCTTGGGTAGCCCTACATGGCATAGCTCACAGCTTCATTGAGCTACTCAAGCCCCTTCGCCACGACAAGGCAGTGATCCATGAAAGGGATTTACAGGTAATATTTATTTGCAAAAAAAAAAACTTGATCCATTTCTCATAATGAGCCAGCCCTAATGAATAGCCTCTAGGCATGAGGGGATTAGTTTTGTGATCCAAGTGCAATACAAATGCCACACTCCTTGCCCTGGCTCAGTAGTGTTGCAAATGCACTGTAGAGCATGTTCGTGGCTACTCAAAAGTCAGCTAGGCCAGTGCACAGAGCTGGAGCCCTTTTGAAGAAATTGCCTTGTACTTAAAAGTGAGAACTTGGGCATGATTTGTATTATGTATCAGGAAAGGGAATTGGTCTAGTTTTATATTGTACTAGCTTTTTGTTACCCGGCGTTGCCCGGGTAATAAAATGATCTTCCAGAGTTTATGAAGGGGGTCTGACCCCCACAGTGTTTGTCGCCAGGCCGCAAGGTGTATGCGTGCCA
>JAJKFI010014361.1:0-39677 GCA_029204185.1 Lerista edwardsae
TTCTGGTGGAATTTTACTGTTCAATAGAAAATAAGAATTTTTTTTTTATAAACAGAATTCTAAACCAGCAAAAACCTTCATTAACTATAAGTTAACATGCATGTAATTTACAGATTAATATGCATGTGATGTACAACACCAGCAGCAAGCAGTTTTCACAAAACATGGCACCTCTGTAATTTCTGCCAAATGCATGGAAACCAGAGCCACAAAGCATTCAATATATTTTCAAGGAATGACCAAATCAACCAAATCATTTCACTCCCCATCCTGTAACCAATACCTCTGAACACACCAAACACAACTAGCTGCAATGGATAAGTTCATTAACGTTTTTTGTCAAAATACTACTAGACTGTTATTTTAACATAGTCCAGCCACCAAGAAACTTAACAACTCTGATGAAAAAAAAAGCATAAGAAAATGAGTTTTCCAGTGCAGTATGTGTTAAAATGATTAGATTCTGGTTAGTACAGTGTTTGCATAATTGGAACAGCAATGTGAGAGGGGAAGGATTTCTGCCAACTCTCCTCTCCATTGGCAATCTCTCTGCACCATACTCCACAGTATTTTAGGGAACCCACCAGCACTGATTTTTGGAGTCCTAGGAGCTGCTGGACAAAGAAATAATCAAAAAGTCCCACACTGCTCATGTTTCTCCAAGTCCAAGCCAACATTTTTTTGGAAGTTTAGCTATAATTTCCACATGATGAAAATGGGCTACTTAGATTCATTTTAAATTTCCTGGAACGGCAAGTGCCCTAAAAATAGGCATGACAGTAGATATACCCAGGCATTTCCAACCTAATTAACAGGAATAGCAAGTATTAAAAAAACAGCAAGTGCAACTATATAATTCTTTCAAGCAGAATGACATCCAATGAACACAGATGGTCAAATTGGTTTTCATTACTTGCTTTACTATTATATAGTTTATTATCTCTGATATTCTTTATCAGTTTTTAACACTTTTTTGCTCACCTGACTCTCCTCTCCTGGTTGTGCAAGTTTCTGATTTCTTGAAAGTGCCAACATTTCAATCAATTCCCTGAAGCGGAATTGCAACAGAAAAAAGTTACTTGTGGTTTCTGAAAATGCAGTTACATTCTTTACTAGAGAAGGGCAGTCCAACTTTCGACAACCGGAGGGGGAGGAACCTTGCATGGCCCTTGGCTGGACTGACCTGGAGGTAATTGGTGATATGATGAAACTGAAAAGCGTCTGAAACAGGAAGAAGCAGGGCGGGGGCTGCAGTTGGGCTTTTGGGGGCAACCAAATAGAGCAGGGGTCCTCAGACTTTTTAAACAGGAGGCCAGTTCACTGTCCCTCAGACTGTTGGGGGGCCGGACTATTGCTTGAAAAAAATATGAACAAATTCCTATGCACACTGCACATATCTCATTTCAAGTGCAAAAACAAACCAACAGCTATGGAGTTTGCTTTCTGGGCCATACCACTGTGCCTCCTTCATAGCTGCCCACAAGTTCTCACCATGAACAGCAGCAGTGGGACCACAGACGTTATTTCACCCTGCTCCACCACTAGCTTGTCCAAGCTGCCCCAGAAGTTTTTAAAAATACAGAGATCAGTGGTAGGTACATTAACAGCATAACCCTATGCATGCCTATGCAGAAGTAAGCCCCATTGACTTCAATGGAACTTCCTCCCAGGAAAGTATGCATAGGATTGCAGCATAAGGAACTTTTCAGTCTTGCTGGCTCAAGTGTCTGCAGCACTTTATGATAAATTGGGGTGCGATTTAACTCCAAAGAAAGATACAAGAGGGGGCATTTAATTCTATCTAAATGGAAGTGCATTTCTTCTTCACCTTGCCTCCTGCAAAGGAGTAGGGGGGGGGGGAAAGGAAGCAGTTCCCTTTGCTATCCCTTTGCCACAATGCAACAAAATATTACAGTACAGTCAAGATATCTGTGCAACCTGCTCCTATGTCTATTTGGAGCTCTTGTTAACTTCAGTGGGACTTGCATATAAGTAAGCATGCACCGAATTACAACACAATGTTATACACGCAACCTCAAAAGTTAAGCCCCGCTGTGTTCAGTGGGGGCTCACTCCCGAGTAAGTGTGTTTAGCAGCAAAAGTTCACAACATATTTGATGCCAGTGCAGGAAGAGGCAGCCAGCTGACAGCATCCAACCAGTCAAAGTATCGACGCGGATGATTCATATCGCCATCCTGCACGCGTTTACTCCCAAGTCGCACTCTGGGCAACTAGCTCCACTGCCAGACAAGCGTGCATAGGTAGGACGGACTGCACTGCTGCAGCCTTAGGTTTTGAACAAGGAAGCAGTCTTTGTCCATGTAGGACAAATTAATACACCGTAGATGACTTCACGCTGGCGGGGGGTGGGTGGGGAGGAAGCAGGGAGAGGAATAACTGTCCCGGGTCTCACCCCATTCATTTCTATAGCTGTGCAGCGCCTCAATGCATTCCTATTAAAAGCTCAGCGTTGCAACTTCCCAGCTTCTCGTTCCTTTTCCAGAAACGGCTCTCAGCTGTGCTTGTTTTGTTTCCCAACTTTTTTTTTTTTTTTGGTTTTGCTTCGGGGTGGGGGGGGGGAGAAGCAAGAAGCGGGACCAGTGAGAACAGAACAGCCCGCCCCGTAAAGGAAGCTCCGATCAGCCGCTAAAGCACGAAGGCGAACCGTCTCCCCGGCCGAGCGACAGCGCTTTGCTGGTGCACTGGCCAGTTCGCGTGCGCTGACACGCCGCTCCAGGCGCTCAAGAGGCTGTTTCTCCCTCTCTCTCTGCCCCTCCCATTGGGGCACCCCCATAAAGGGGAAATCCCCCTCCCTCCCGCACTCGATCCTCCACCCCCCCCGGCCGAGTACCTGCGGACTCCGAGCAGGCAGAAACTTTTCCCTCCTGCCGGTTCAAACATGCTGCCGTAAAGCGGCCGTCTCCCCTGGCAACAAGGTTCCTGCGGCCAAGCACTAGGTGTAGGAAGGTGATGTAAAAAAAAAAAAGCACCACCCAACCACCCAGTGTCATAAACCAGGTCCGGGCGGGGGTTGGGGGGGAAGAGAGCGGCGGAGGGGAGGGGGGAGGAGGTGACTGGAGCATTTAAGCGTGCTTCCTTTCCCCCCACAATTTCTTCATGCGGGCCGGGTAAATGACCTTGGGGGGCCGGATCCGGCCCACGGGCCGTAGTTTGAGGACCCCTGAAATAGAGCATCAAGGACCTTATGTTAGACCAACATGATCTAAACATGGCCAACTGGCACCCTCTCAGTCTGTATCAGGAAGACAAAGCAATTTTACTAGACCCTCTAATGTCCCAAGCAAACATTTGCAGGCAAGAAGCTTGCCTGTGACTTCAATGACTTACTTCGTTGTAAGAAAACAAAATTTCAGGTTGTAAGTAAGAAGCATCTCTCTTAGATTTTGTAGATATTAGAATGAGCATGTTTGCATGCTATGGTATCTTCTATGAAGTCATATACTTTGTAACCATAAAACCTTATTTCTCTAGTTTACAACTTCACCACTCATGAGGAAGCTTGTTTATGTGATATTTACATACTCACATCCCTGGTTATCTGGATGATAAGTAGCTCAATACACAATGATATAGGCCTTAATCTTAGAAATAGCAGCCCCACCGGTCCTTCTCCTGCCACAAATAATAGGAGCCATTTCTGGCATTGCAGCAGCAGACCTCTCATTGTTTAGATCAGCGACCTCCAAACTGGTGACCACTGTTTCTGTCCATGCAGTGCCCCACACTTACCATTCTGCTGCAGGGCACAGAAACAGCTGCCCCTACATGTCCCAAGTGTTGTCATGGCCAGCTGCACCTGTCCAGAACGCCGGGTGCTCAGCCTGCTGGGCTGGCCAAACCTGCAAGCCTGCACTCAAGACATGTAGGCATGGCTGCTTCTGTGATCCACGGTGGAACGGTAAGCACAGGTGTCCTGTCCTCAGCATGGGTCACACTGTGGAGTCTTTTTAACATTGCAGCAGTCTCCAGTTTGGAAACCGCTGGTTTAGAGGAGTTCCAGGTTTTTCCGAATCCTGTGATATACTTAAGAATTCACTTAAGAATTGATGTACTTAAGAATTCACTAGCAACTAAGGTGATATATAGATAACCAAGAAAAGGAGATATAACACATTTCCTTTCCCTCCTGGCACAACCGTAGCATTTATTATTTTAAAAGTTTTATGTAAAACATTTATCACAAATACCTCTCATTTACCTCCCACTTCTCTTTGTTAAACTCCCCATCCCGTGCGCCATTCACCACAGTAACTTTACCACACAAAACACTAATTAACTAGTGTATATAAACAGTTTAGAACACCATCAGAAATGAGGAAGAAAACTAAGCAAATATAAAGCAATGTTATCAGCTACTAATTGCTTCACTGCATCCCCTTGATCAAGTTGTTAAATTGATGTTTCTCAAGCTGTGGATGGGGATCAATTTCAGATGGGTCACAGAGCACCTAGGGCAGCCATCACTGAAAATATGGATCGGGGAGAACTGTGTGGTTATTTTGCTTGTTTCAAGGTTGCAAATAGACTTTTTTCCCCTTTCTGATTGACTTCTCTATTGTAAAATAGCTAAGAAATAACCCAATTCTCAGGAAAGCAGCAGGCTCTGGCACCACCATGATTGCACCTCCAATGGGTCCCAGGCTGTCATTCTAAAAAGTGGTGCAAACATGTTTGAGTATAAAACCTTTCACCTGTGGCTGAGAGAAAACAGGCTTGCTTAACAAATCCAGCGAGTTTTTTTGTGGCCAAGACGCTCTTTGAACTAGAGAGCTCATGCCCTCGGTCTTCAAGAGCCTGTCCTCAGCTGGTTCTGAGGTGCAATAGCTCGTTTACCGTATGTGCCAAGGACCGCTCCGGTTTAGTTTCACTCCGCGTAAAACGTCACAAGAGTACAAGGCAACATATAAAGAAATAATTCTGACTCTATTCAGTATGCACAAACCTGTTATACAATATCAGTTTGAAAATAGCATCTTGAAACTGCTCCGTGAAACACCGCATTGAACTGTGAATACTTGCAAGGAGAGAAGGGAAAAAGGCAGCCCATTTGAGTTGCAAAAGGCGCAAGGAGACGAGCTCGGCGGCGCACGACTAGAGATGTGAAGGCCTGGAAAAAAACCGGAAAAATTCGGGGGGAAACGGGTTTTTTTCCATTTTTTCCTGAAGCATTTTTGGTTTTTTCCAAAAAAAATTGGAACAATTGAAAAAAGAAAAAATGATTATGGAATATTTTATTTTAACATGATGAATAAAATATTTTAAGTCAAGGTGTTCAAATATTTTTCAAATAATTTCTAAAAAACATGCATCGTATTAGATTATTCTAATTTCTGTGCACTGAGGACAAGCAAGTCCTAGGTTACAAACTGAACCCTCCAATGCAAAAACTGGGGTTTTTTCCAAGCTTCAACATTTCCGGAAATTTTACATCTCTAACACAGCCTCTGACTCCTCTTGCTTCTCGCCTTCTGCAGACTCCTCCATCCTCTACAGCATGTGAAAGAATCTGGTCTATGTTTGGAAACACACTAAATCAAGAAAGGGTAGAGAAGCTTGTTTCAATCTGGGCAAATCTTCAGTTTTTAGAAGTCCATAATCTTTTTAGAAGATTTAGTTGAGAGGGTTAATGCCTCCATTTGCCTGAAGATAAGAGCTGAAGATCTGAAGGTCGCCAGTTTGGGACAGCCAGAAGTCTCTGTGAGCGGCAGACCTCGTTAATTGCGACTGATTAACAGCTGAGCTTCGGCTGCCTTGTGTGAGGGGGAGTTGTGCTGAAGTTCAGCCGCTTCTCTGGTGGGAGCAGGGAAGCCGCTTACCAGCCAGCAAGAAGACAAACGGGTGGCCAGAAAGAAGGACTAAATCCAGAAAGATCCATCTGTATGTGTGTAGTTCTTGAAAGATAGAACATTTCTGTAAAAATGGTAAAAACCTTCTGGTTTCTGAATAAAGTCTGCCTATGTAAACCGCCTTAGAAAGACCTACAAAAGGTGGTATATAAATCCTATTATTATTATTATTATTATTATTATTACCGTGATAATGACCTACACAACAGAGTAGCTACAGAAGCAGACTGAAACTGATACTGATAATTACAGCTCAGAAAATGATTCTGATTGAATTTCATGCCCATTCATTGAAACTTAGTCCCATTCCTTTCTATACACTTCCCCCCTCTTCAATTCTTTTTATGAGAATGGGTTTTTTTTTATTTAATACTGTGGAGAGGAAATATGAATAATTGTTACATCTGGATTTTAAAAAATTGTTTTGTAGAGGTTTTTTGTCTATTTATTTGTAATTGTAACAAATGGAGCAACAATCTCCTGAACCGTTTACTAGTTTATGTGGAAATAAACTAGTAAACGGTTCAGGAGATTGTTGCTCCATTTGTTACAATTACAAATAAATATTAAAAAATTATGTTTGTAATAATTGTTTGGATGGACTGTATTTTTAATATGCTAGTTGTGATAATTTTATGCCAAGTCAAATTGTCCATAGTCATATTTTATGTTCCTAAAGTAACAGAATGACTTTCAATCTGGAAAAGGGAAAAAAGTGCTAATGTAGCATTTCTTTCAATTTTTCAAAAAAAAAAATTCCATTTTTTCCAGAAAAAAACCCAAAATTTCCGGAAATTTTACATCTCTACGCACGCACTGTACTTGCAAGCGTTGAAAAGATGGGCGGAAACAAGAGAAAGCGCCCAGCCGCAAAAGCAGCCGAGTGTAGCAACCACGGCGGTTCTGGAATCCGACCCCCAGCGACGTCACAGGGAGCCTACCTGGCCAGAAGTTCCAAGTCGTCCAACGCGCCCAGCAGCCGGTCCCGGGTACTGTTCCGCTCCCCGTCGCCTCCTGCGGCTGCTCCGGTCGCCATCAACAGCGTGGACCAGGCCAACGAAATGTAATGGCTGGGAAAACAAACGAGAAAAGCCCGAAAAAGAGGTCGACCCAGTCTGGAGGAAGGCTGCTGCGAGAGCTCCGCCTGCTGACACGGATATCAACCACGAACCCTTGCCAGGCTCCTCCCCCGAAAAGCGACGGCGCGATCACGGGGCCGAAGAAGCTCTCTTCGAATCCGGTTTTCCCTGGCAGCAAATAATCGACCAACTAGTTAGGATCTTCGCTCAGCTGGGTTTTCGAAATCGAAGGTTCAATAAAGCATTAGCGTGTGAACCTCATGCTGAACCTCATCATTATAAAAGATGACTGCATAAAGAAGAGCTATGTAAACCAAATCCACTATCACCAGCGCAAACCCCTTTGGGGAGGCTCCTTCCTTAGTAGGCACTTGGGTTATGTGGCAGATGGCAACCTTTACAACTAACACTGATTGGCAAATAATTGCACCCTTAAAAAAGACACAAATAACAAATCCTTTTCTGCCTTAGTGTTTCCTCCCCACATCCGCAGGGGTCAGTCAGTCTTCCTTTTTCTTCCTGACGTTTCTGTCACTGTGCTCCCCCAGACCTAACCTTCCCCTTTCTCTCATTTGTTTGCTCACTTCTTTCCTAATCTCTGTCTCTTTCCTGTCTGCCTTGCTCTCCCTGTCTGTTTTGTTTTGTTTTTTTGCCTCCCCTTCACCGTCTCGTGAACCTTCTGGCTGGGAAAGACTTACAATTATTGGAACTATTTCAAGTCTAAAATCCTGTTCCTAAGTGTATCAAACACATTCTTCATTTTTCTTTCTTTCTTTGGGCTCAATCCTATCCAACTTTCCAGCCCCAATGCAGCCACCATGCAATACCGAAGTAAGGGAATAAACGTTTCCTTACTTTTAAGAGGCCTCTGTGACTGCTTTCCCACTGCACAGGATCCTATTGGCACAGCTGCATCAGTGCCTGAAAGTTAGTTAGGATTGGAGACACACACCCCTTTTTTTGCATCCGTTTCATTAATGGCTCGTTCTGGCCTATTCCGTTCTATTCTGGCTTTTACACCGTCCCGGTGTTAAGAAACATAAACCTATGGAGTTATAAAAGTTTGAAAAGGACAGTACGGGTCCGGTGGTTACGCTAGTGCTCAGTCATAGCTAGGCTACATTCTGGATTATGTACACTTTCGCTCGGGAAGTGCAGAGGGAAGCTTTTATTTCAAAAGACCAAAAAGTCGAGTAGTCAAGAAAACTGACATGAGTACTCTGGATTTTTCGTACTTCTATGCAGCCAAATTGCTTCTCTCTTCTGGCTTCCTCTCGCTCCGAGGTGATTTCTGCGCAAGCGTGTTGCAAACGGGAAGGTCTCGGAGTGGAAGGGTCGGAAAGGAAGGAGGTCAACCATGGCTGCCCCCTTGATCTGCACCCAGATGGCGACGGTGGCTGCAAAGCGGCTAAGGGGCCACTACGTAACCTTGAGCGCGGCTGCCAAGGTGAGGGGAGAGAGGGACGTTGTAGGGGACCAGCCTCTGAGGCTTCCCTTGCCCCTGCCAGGGTTGCCTTTTAGCCCTTGGTGTCGCCCACTGGCGTTTGGAATTGATCCCCGGGAGCGTCTCGGGCGACTGACCCTACGCGCGCACCTGTTGTTACCCACTGCCCGCGGGTGGGGGTGACCGACCAACCCTGCCAAGGAGGCCACTCTGGAGGGAGCGGAGGCCTGATGGTCGGGCACGGAAGTCACCAGCGGTTCCCGTTGGCTCGGCGCGGCGCCTCTTTTTCTGTTCCAGCCCGGCGAGTCATTCCCTCTTCGTTTACCTTCTGAAAAGAAGCTTTAAAAAAACAAAAAAACTGCGTTTGATTTCGTCAAGTTTCAGCTCCCTACCCCGCGTCTCCAGAAGTTAAATCGTCGGAGGAGCGAGGAATGCTTTTTAATTCTAGAATGTATGCGTGTGTCGAGAAACAAATTGCCAGTATACTCCTTTCCTTCCATTCCCTGTCATCACCTGTTCAGAGAGTATTGTAAATGTTGCTGAACATGTTTGAGTCGTAGCTTTTTAAAGTACAACTAGATCTTCATTCATCCGTTTTTTCTGGGAATGAGGCCTAATCACCCCTGCGCCATCCTGCACCTCCCAGCACCCCCTGGAAAATTGTTTCTATGGATCTGACAATCTTCAGAAGTAATGTAATATGATGAGGGGGGGCGGCGGGGGAGGACTTCCAACAGAGGTGGAAATTGGTGGAAATCATGTTCTTCTGTTGTGCAAGTGGATCTGTCATTCTGCTCATTCAAACCCTCCATGGGAATTTTATTTATTCCCACATTTTCAACCAACCCAACAATATGTATAGCGCTTCTAGACTACTCCGAGCATGTTGGCTCATCCTTACAGGACCAATTCACAATAATGTATCAGAACTCTGACATTTTCAGTGTTGGCAGCAAAATGCAGTTTTTACTGTTGCTGGTGAGTCTTAAGTAAGTTAGGGCAGTGTTATTCAAACTGTGGGTCGGTGCCCACTTGGTGGATCATGACCTGATATCAGGTGGGTCGCAGAAAGCTGGGAGCAGCCATCTTGGAAACTGCAGACCTTACTCTTGTTATTCCTTTTGTGAGTGAACAGTTTGAATTTTCAAGTGAAGTTTTTTAAAAAAAATTTTTGCTTTTAGTTCAGTGCTTTTACATAATATTTTGTCCTCATCTTGCTTTCTGTCGGATGTTTCATGTACAGGAATGTTGTACAATTGCTGCAGTCCAAGAATGCCAATTTGTGTCTCAGGAGTGCCATTTTATTATGTTACAATGACAGCACTTCCTGCTTGATGATGCCACTTCCTGCCACAACATCACTTCCAGGTTAATGACATCACTTCTGGTGGGTCCCAACACAGGTGCCATTCTAAAAAGTGGGTCCTGGTCCAAAAAGAATGCCACTCAGTTAGGGTGTGTTGGATGGCGGGAGAAGGGAGTGGGCTGGCTCTGTCTGTTGTTGTGTTGCCTAATTTACGGGAGGTTTGCTCTACAAAGAAGAATTCTGGTTTATTGAAAAGAAGAATTCCTCAAAAAAGTTTAAAGAATTTTTGTTAGAGTGCAGGGGAACCTTTTAAACCTTTTTTTAAGTATATTGTTGCTAGTGTCTATCTCATGGTGCTTCTGGGAGAGTAGAACAGAGTGAATGGATTTGGGATGGTGGTGTTTTTGCATAAGAGCAGCTAGGAATACCCCCCTGCACCTGTGTTAGGTTAGGTGTGAAAGATAGCAAGTAATCCTGTGGTCACTGCTGCTTGAGGTGAGAAGGAGAAATGGTAAAGGCAGTCATGTTGCTCCAAAGGGACTTGCTCCAGAGTACCTCACACTATATGGATGCAATCAGTTTTTCCACAGTCCCTGCCATTCTAATATTCTTGGTTAGATACAATAAATAAAAGCACAGTGCTACCAGTTTACTACATCCTCGATATGTGATCCATATATCTTTCTATTCATGACTTCTTAGTGTCCTGAGAACTTATTGCTTGTTTACTTATTTGCCCAGCCTGCATATTGTTATACACAAAATTTTCCAAAGGACTTTTTTACTTGGATTCCTCTTGCTTGTTTTCCTGACCCTTTTGTCTCTACATGGCATCAGACCTACTATCCTTTTTTGCCTATTGGTGACTCTGAGCTGGAAACATAATATTTTTGAAGATGGCGTTAAAGATAGAAAACTCATTCTATCATCACCTGCAGCAGAAGTAGTCTAGTAATTTATTCATTTTAAATACCCTTCCTCTCCAGTGTGTGAGATGACTTACGGAAACACACACACACAAAACAAGCCAATAAATAAGACTGACTGTGCCTAATTGACAAATGACTTGATGGTACAGTCTGTTAAAGCCCTCACCTTTAAAGTGAGCCTTTAAAGCCTTTGAAAATTAATTTGCAGTATCCAGTGATAAATATCAAGCCAAAATAAAATACTAGATACCACTGACTAAAGCACGTCTGCAAGACCTTACCGCTCGCACTGGGGTAGTACTGAGTGAGTGCCTGGCCCCAACTCGAGCAGAACGGTAGACGGTGCTCCAGCAGCACCAACTAGTGGTAAGCCTATTTGGGGGGGAGGCAGGAAGTGGGGGAGAAACAGAGCAGAGGGGGGGCAGGCTAGCGAGGGGGTAGGACTTGGCAGTGGCTTCCACTGCCAGATCTTATCCCCTCACATTGCCCAGGTAACCCAACACGGTGAAATAGCGCTGGTGACTGCCAGTGAAATAGCCAGTGGTGAGCCACGGAGCCCCACTGTGTGCAGCTGGGCTTTCCCGGGAGCGGGGGGGGGGGGAGATGACAAATGTCCCCTTCTCCTGAGGAGTCTCCAGTGGCTGCCTGACTGCTGCGGGATGCAGCAGTAGCCATTTTGGTACCATGCTCCTACAGGAGTCAGGCAGTTCAGGATATGGCTGCCCATCTGTGTTTTTGGAGATACTGGAGTGGGTGGGTGTGGACAAGTTATTTAAAAAAAAATCATCCAAGGGGCTGGCGAGTGCAGTGGAGTCCAAATTATATCATGATTTTTAAACCATCCTCTTTTTGCCCAGTTGTTGGTTCATAGTTTGAAATGAGAAATTATGGTTTCTTCCTTTTTTCCTTCCTGATCAAATCCTGTGGTTTTAAACCACAACCTGTTTCTTAACTGCCTAGTGGCAGTTGCTCTTGGATGAATGGCACCTCCTTTTTCCTATTGCCTTTGTGTTCCTTCTTTGTGCCAGAAAGAGCATTTTGATGCTTGACAACTATTTTTTCGATCTGGTTTCTTTCTCGATATTATGAAATGAGTGTAGTACTGTACTCTCAATGATGTTTGAGAGCGGTCAAAAGACAAAATGTTATCTTCTCAAATGCTTTTTTATTCAGGGAGGAATAAGGGGATGAACGTGGATCAAGAGGTTCTGAGTTTGTCCACTGTGACCTTGAACCAGCCACCCCAACATGGCCTTCACCTAAGGCTGTTGCCTCACAAGGCTGTTGGGCTAAAAATGGGCATAACCCTATTTTGCCATTGGCCTTATTGTATCTTTTTCTTTTTGGAATTTGACATTAATGACATGCTTGGTGTTTACAAGATTGTATTTACAAGATTGTTTACAAAATTGGAATGGTGTTCCAATAATGCAAGGGCCTCTTATGAAACCATCAGGTGCTTTGCCTCCAAGTTCTGTTCTTTCATTTGGGATTGGAAGCATGGGCTTCTCAAACCCAGCTGGAAACATTAGTTCTTTGAGGCTTTGATCCTTTCATTGTCTCCCATGAGCACACAATCATTTCAGTGGGGTTTATTCTCAACCAGTACTTTGCTCTGACAGATGCCATTCCTCCAGTTTTCAACAACTTTGTGGGAGACATGGATTCTTGCACTGAATGTGACAACTTGTCTTCATTATTCTCTTATTAAGAGTAGTGCAAGAGAAAGCACAGAATCGAGATGAGACCCACAAATGTTCTGTTTCCTTGTGTGACTATTTCCTCTCATGCAAAAAGGTTAGTGCTATTCCCATCTCGTATTATATTCTAGGAATTTTCATTTGAAGAAAGTGCCAAATACAGTAGTGTTCTTCTGACAGATCAGGGGTCTGGGGAGATTGACATAGGTTTCATTTTTCTGCCTTGTCATTCCATTTTGTATATACTCGTTTTGAAGTATATACAAAACACTCAGGGTTAAATGTCTTGTTCAATGTAGGTTAGCTCAGTGTTTCTCAAACATTTTAGAACCAGGACTCACTTTTTAGAATGACAATCTGTCTGGGACCCATTGGAAGTGATGTCATGGCTGAAAGTGCCGTCATTGTGATGCCAGAGCCTGCTGCTTTCCTGAGAATGCAGCAATAAGTTGGGTTATTTCTCAGCCATTTTCCAATAGCAGAGTGAATCAGAAAGAAAAAAAATCCTATTTACAGCTTTGACACAAGCAAAACAACTACACAGCTCTCCCCCCTTTCCAGCATCCCATTGTTGGAGAATTTAAGCCTAAATATAATTTTGTACGATCATGTTTTTAATTCACTTTTATGTAATTGGTGGTGTTTGATAATACTATGGTTTGAAACTGAAATTCTATTTCATTGCTTGTGATTATGGTCCACTTCAGTTAACATAAATACTTCCCAGCTGTGGCCTGGGAAGAAGCCATGGGGCCTCTCCCAAGGACTTAAAATGTCTTATCAGTGCTGTGGAATGTAGTAATCAAGAACTGTGATATCAGGGAGTGTCACAACAGTAGCAAAGAAAGTTTGACTGTACATGGCAGTAAGCCTTGCCTTATGAATATGTAACAAGCTAACTATATGGTATAAAAAGTGTGAACTTTTTGAAAGGAACGGAGCACTTTTAAACATCTGAAACCTAAGCGTGTGCTTCCAGGGCAATTGTCTTGAATCAACAAGAATAAAGGAATCTTATACTGAACGTTGTTCTTGAAAGGCTTCAACTCAGAACTGACAGAAAAGGGGATAATTACAGAAATCCTCCTGTCACCATCTTCCCAAATTTTAAATACAGCTGCTCTAGATGCTTCATGACCAACCTGAAATTGACTCGCAACCCCACTGGTGGTTCCTATATAGGCTGATTAAATGCCACCATGTCCCCCAATGCTGCCTATAGTGTGAAGTCTTTTCTAATACTGTTCGTCTTAAAGAGTCTGCTATAGTGCATGAAAGCCTACAGTGTCCTTTGTAGGCTGTTTGGTCAGCTTTAGAACTAATGGAGTCCTAGTGTTGAAAGGAAGTATTTATGTTAACTGAAGTGGACCATAATCACAAGCAATGAAATTTATGTTAACTGAAGTGGACCATAATCACAAGCAATGAAATAGAATTTCTTTTTTAATATTACATACTGTACTTGCTTAACTAAGTTCTGCTGCTAGGCTATATTTCGTTGGGTTTAGAAACTATATCTACGGTCCCTAGAGTTTTGTGTGCTTGTTTATACCATCTATTCTGCTTTCCAATATGAACATTATATGAACATTAGCACAACTTGGCCTACTGCAGGGTAGATGGTCAAAAGCCCATAAATTTTGCCTGGCTTTGGTAGCTGATGATTATTTTCTACTAGCCAACCAAAAGTCCAGTGTCTCCAATAGATACCCAGGCTAGATGATGATGATTAATTGATATCCGCATATTCTTCCTTTCTTCCGCATATTGGGGCATTCAAGGCAGCTTACAATATTAAACAATTAGTAAAAAATAAAAACAATTTAAAAATATTGATTTTAATGAAATAAAAACACTAAAAACAAGCAAATCCCAATGGATCTTAAATAAAAATACAATCATTCAAGGTTAAAAATTAGAAATTAAAATTACTGGTACCTTCTGCCCATAGAATTTGGGAAATTATGCATCTGCATTTTGTTAAATCTATATTTCATGTCAAAACCAGATTTTGGCATGCCATCCAATTAAAGAAAAAGTTTAGAAAAAGTTTTTGTTTAAATGAAGAAGGGCATCTGCTTTATTCCATTTATGGCATTTAACTTCCAGCTAACTAACATTTTGATTCCTTACACTGTTATCCTGAAATTCTGTGCCTACTTATCTAGGAGTAAGCCTCCTTGAACTTGGTAGTACTTGCCTCTGAGTAAGCATACAGGGTCAGACTGCAAAACACATCGAGCATTTGCTGAACAAAAGTTCTTCTGCCAGTTGTAACTGGCTTTTTTTAAATTTCTAACAAACTAAATTGTTTCCAAATACTTTCTCTTCTAAAGTTTTTACTGAGCTTGAAGCTCTGTCAAAGAAATGCCCTGCCCTGCATGATTCTGCCTTTACATTTCGCTCTGCAAGTTTTCCAGACACAGGATAGATTACCCTGTGGATCAACTAGGCATGCTGTCTCCCTTTCTTGTTTTATCTGTCCTGGCTTTGATTAGGAGAGATAAAGGTAATTGATATGGCCCACAAATGCTTCTTTACAGTGACTTGCCCACATACCACAGTTGGTATCTATCCATAGTGAGTGGCATTGTGTTTGACTAATATATGGCATGACTATAAAGCTGTAGGCTGTGTTCAGAAGTTGGAAATGAAAGTAGCTACAGTTATGGTTCTCAAACTTTTAAGAGGCCTTAGAGACTGTTGCCTGATTTATAAATACCAAGGGATATGGCTGTAATGATGATTGGGCAGCAGTGCTTCCCCGCAAGTAGCAGTTTGTAGCAGCCCTTGATGCATATAGCCAATCTGCCTTGGCAGTTTCGCAAACCATCAAAAATTGGGTCACAATGTATCTGAACCCACAGTTTGAGAAATGCTGGGCTACAGAAATAGCAGTGGTAGTAATGTAAGAGATGAGACCCTATGGAGTTTTAGGAGATGGATAGCCAGCAAAGATGTAGTGAAAGGAGAAGAGGGGGGTCCTTTGAGCTTTTCTTGCCCTGACAATGTTCCATTAGCTCCAAACATTTAATTCAAGTTCTAACAATTCCCCTTCCTAATAATCATTCTATTCAAAGTAGCATCATTAGAAATACCAAGGAAAAATGAAGCCGGAAGGGAGGAAGCTTGTCACTATCAGCATTCCAATCAGTAGTAGTTCCCCAATAGCTATTGACGTTAGCATGCAGGATGGAGAGGGAGCACATGTTCACAAAGAATTTGTGGCATGCTCCACTGTTAGAAGCACAGTAATACAGATACTTCACAGGGAATGTTTTTTTTCCCTAGAAGATGTTTCAAGTGAGTTGTCATCTTGTTTTGCAAACTTGGCTAAATTCCAATTACAGTATAGATTCAGTTTCCCAAGATGTAGAATTATATATGTGGCTTGGAAGACATCTTTGTTTTTTGCTATTTCATATAAAAATGTACATGAGTGCACAAGTAAAAGTTCCTTTTCATTCAATATTCAGTTTCATTGAATATACTGGGGGAAGACTGGGGGAAGATAGAACAAACAAGTCAGCAGCTGTCTTGGAAAATAGGTCTTGGAAAATAGGAGGAAATGTATTTTTTAATTACAATTTATCTTTAGCAATTGCAATAAGGTTGGTATCAGTAGTAGGGAAAATGAGTGAGAAACTGGAGGGGGGAGTAAGACTATTGGTCAGATTTGGATCATGGACAGTGCCTGTGAATACTGTAAAAATTAATAAATACACACACACTAGACACAGTGGTAGAAATGTATATAATAGGGGAGAGGAAGAGGAGGTGGACTGCAACACCTTTCTCTTCTGCAGTTGCAGGGATTGCTCTCTTAACATCTCCCTATTCAGTCTGTATAGGTAGATGGCAATAGCTAAGGCTTTCCGTTTTGCACTGTAGGCTCCACTTTCTGTAGCCAATCATGGTGGAAACTCACACCAGGCAGCTGCTTCTGCCTAGTGGAAGTGGCTGCCTGTTGCAAGTCGCTGAGAAGTTTGGCTGTGAAAAGTGGAGCCTATGGTACAGAACAGAAAGCCTTTGTCACTGCCATGCCTGGAGAGAAAATCTTGGAACCTAGAGGATGCAGTTTGGAGACTGCTGCTCTATAAAATTAATGGCATTCCAAGCTGTCACATTGTGAACTATGTCAGTTTAAGCCAAAGGCCCAACTCGTACTTTGAATATCCATAAACATTTTATTAGCCTGTGTATTCCATATTTCGGGTAATACCTCTGCTTATGGAAGTTTTTGTGAAGGAAGTTTTCTCCTGTTTGGGGACAAAGGACTGTGGTCTTCCATTTCAGGAGGTGGGATTTCTATGGACCAGAGATGATTAGCCCATACTTGTGTCACTATATCATAATCATACCCTTGTGATTTGTGAAATGTGTAGTACTTTTTGTACAGGGAATCTTGTTTGTATATGATAAGCCAATGCACCTTAAGAATCAAGAATATGCTAACTGAGTATTGTGCAATCCCATTTTCCTAGGTACTTGGTGGAAGATCAGAGTTGTTCAACAGCAATGCGTTTCAAGTACAGCAACAGCAGCAAAGGCACTTGTCGCTGCATGAATATCTGAGCATGGGACTGTTGAAGGAAGCTGGCATTTCTGTTCCACATGGACTGGTTGCAAAGACACCAGAGGAAGCTTACAATATTGCAAAAGAAATAGGTATAAAACTGAAGAGTGCTTATATAAACATATAAGAGTAAATAAATGTTTCTTCCCCCCATGTTATACAAATTTCATGAAGTAATTTTGTCTTTTTTCTGTCATGCCTTTTTGTTCTAGGTTCAAAGGACCTGGTTGTGAAGGCACAAGTTTTAGCTGGTGGCAGAGGAAAAGGAACCTTTGAAGGTGGCCTTAAAGGAGGAGTGAAGATAGTCTTTTCGTAAGTTGTAGTTAATGAAACACTTTAAAGCTTTTTTTTTTTTTTGAATGATTGGTAAATGTTAATAAATACTAATTGAGTTGGGAAGGTTATTATCTCAGGAGTATTTTTTAGGAATGTGTACATTTTTTCAGCATTAGGTGCTCTCGCAGGTCAGGTGAATGTCTCTTCATTATGTTTTTGATGTTGCATTGTATGTAGAAATATTTAGAAATGTATTGCAGAAAAATCCCATTTTACAAGCTAACAACTCTTTGTCAAATAGGATGCCGGGATGTAATGTGCTTTTTAAAGCTTGCGCATGCCAGCTTCAGAAAGTTTTACAGCTTTAGCTAGGGAACTGGTGCTTTCTTCTATCCCAAGGAAGAGGAAGTACTCCTACCTTAAGAGATGGGATGAATAACCTCCTATTCAATTATTTGCTCTCTGCTGCAAGAGCAGCAGCTTTGAAAAATGCTTCACTTCGGAGCAATGCTTTAGCTAGTCATCTTCTCTCTCTCATGTATAACTTATTTGTGCAGGTGGAAAACTCCCTTCCACCAGTTGGCACCACTGCTACTTTTGGTGAGTCTCATAAGACTAGCACTGTCCCCAGTTTATGAAGCAGGCAAGGAGCAATTTGCTTATATGCTTCTGGATTTTGGTGGCAATGCATAGCATAAACTACGGATACAGGTTCTTCAAATATTCAGTCTGCCTTTGCTGCTGCCTTTGGTATAACTGATGTAGAAAAGTGTTCTCTAACTTTTTCCCAACCCCAGCAGCGATAATGAATGTACCTTGCACATTTTTGAGGTTTGTCATGCCCTGGCTTTTCTCCTGTTGCTGTACTTTTTATCTTCACCCTTTCATCGGAACCAGAGACATTCTGCTGTGATTGTTCAGCAAGGGTGATAACCTTTGATATTCATAGATATCTGTGATGCATCTATTTTAGTGAATAATTATCTGTATGATCAGTGTTTGTTGTCATGTTTCACCTTACTCAGGCATTCTGTGGTGTTAGCACAGAATAAGCTGTATAGGCAGCCACATGATCAATCCTCCACCTTCAGGTAGATCAGCTGTCTAGGCTTCCATAGGTTTGCTTGCCCAGACACCACAGAGAAGAAAGATAAGCTGCTTATTTGTGACTGATGTTCTTCAAGTAGTTATCTCATGCAAGCTGCCTTCTTTCCCCGTTATTCCTTTCTGAGCAATTAGAAAGAAATGATAGGAAAATACTCACCCTGCCCCTTAAAGGTATGATAATTCCTCTTTCTGGGTGGGTTGGTCCCAATTCCTTAGCTAAAGCTCTGGAAATTTCTGAAGATACTTTGCTAGAAGTGTAATGATGCAGATGACCCCTCAAAGGGCATCATTTACAGGTAAGCAACCTGTTTTTTCTGTTGTTGTATCTTACTTTAGTCCAGAAGAAGCAAAAGAGATTTCTGCCCAAATGATTGGAAAAAAGTTGTACACCAAGCAGACAGGAGAAAAGGGCAGGATATGCAATCAAGTTTTTATCTGTGAGCGCAGATATCCCAGGAGAGAATACTATTTTGCAATAACAATGGAAAGATCATTTCAGGTAAGCAAAACAGTGCTTTTAGATCATATGGAACAAAGTATATATGAATGGGTGGAATGAAGACATTTCTGGCAGTACATTAAAATAATGCACTAAATTATGCACTGATAATTCTGTTTACTGTAATGTTATTTAATATATTGCAATTAAATGCCTAATTGGATATAGGCAGCATTAGGTATGTTGGGTGACAAATAGAAGAAGAGGCCATTATACTACAGTCGTCATTGGAAGAGTGGCCACCTGAATTTCTGAGAGGTTTTCATTCTCAACATATGCCCAGATTGCAGCACAAGTACAAAACTTATACAAGTTTAACAAGCAGTCCAGGAATCTGTCACCAGAATTCATTAAAGGAAAGTACTATATATGTCTCAGTAGCCATGTTCTAGTACCAAATGCCCAAGCTGCTTTCTAAAAATCAGCAGCTTTAGAAGTGGTTTTGGGGTCCTCTTGAGGATAGCTACTGAGAGTCTGCTCTAAAACTCTAGTTTGGGAAATGACAGTTTGTGACTTTCAACATTTATTTTTAATGCATTTTGCAGTTACTGGGTTGGCTCCAGGTTGGATCATGGGTAGGAGTGGGGTGGTGCAGTTCTTTCCCAGCTGAGATTTAAGCATTTATTATTTAAGATTAAATACTCATTTTGTACTTGACGTGAACACTGCAAGTCCCTAAGACTTGTATTTGTGAGTTCAAAAGCATTAGTCTTGGCAATAGTAGTTGCTTCTCTGTAAGCTACTGGAGTGATGTAGAGCAAAATAAAATAATTTGAAGTCCTACGACCTTTACACAGCTAGAATGAGCATTCCAGCCGTGTAAATCCCTTTAGAGCTGTCGCAATTGAGGCAGTGCCAATGTGTACGGCCTGGTCTTTGCAAGTGAAGAGCAGCAGGGTCAGCACACTGGCAGGCAGCGGACACCCACTGGAGCTGGTAAGCCTGCGCAGAGAGAGGGAGGGAGGCAGGGATGGTGTGGAACAGCTCAGGGGATGGGTAAGGGAAGTGACTGGGGGAGGGAGGAGACAGATTGAGCTCAGGAAGGGGGCAGGTTTAGCGGTGCCAGTGTCTGCTGAATTCTAATCCACCTTCCTCAGTAAACAGGCATTTTCAGCAGGCTTCTTGATTACCTTTTTCTACCCCTCCTTGTTTATTGCTTCTTTTGGAATTTTAATAAGCTAGTTATCTTTTTGACGCTGTATGCTTTTCTTTGTAGACTGGAGAACTTTCTCCAATGCTTGTCCGACATTCTCATTTGTTCGGTGCTTGGTGGTCATCCAGAGTGTCCCACATTATGATTCAGTTACCTTTTTTTGCCCTACCCTTTGTATTACATTTCCACAAGCCAGTGACAATCTGATTTGATTTTTCTGTTCAGTATGCTTCCACATAGGGACTGAATTGAATGTATGAAGCTATCTTATACAGAGTCAAACCACTATCTATTTAGGCCAATATGGTCTATATTGATGGACAGTTGTTCTCCAGTGCTTTCCCAGCCCTACTTTGAGATGAAAGGAATAGAATTGAACATGGGACTTTTATCATGCAAAACAGGTGTTCTTCCTCTGAGCTATAGTGCCAAACTATAATCAAATGTTCTAATGCGAGTTAAGTGATATATCTGATTTTTTTAAGCTTTCCCAGCTAAATGTTTTAGTTTGTATTTTCAGTGGTTTCGTTAGTAAACCATTTAGCTACTGTTAGTATTCTCAGTACAGGTAGAATATCCCTTATACAGACATCCCAAATCCAGACTTTTTGGTTCAAGACTTTTAAAAAAAACATTCTATAGTGTGAATACTAGAAGGTCTTTTGCTCATTCCCATGTTCAGCCTGTAAGTTCTGTTCTCTGCTGGTGTGTGCCATTGCTGAAAAATGTGAAGCAGCATGTTATTCAGCAGACACCCAAATGTGAACAGTGAAAAGAGCAAAAGGAAGCATTTTAAGCAATTTAATATTTAAGCAATTATTCCCAAATCCAGCCACCTTCCTGTCCCAAGCAGTCCGGCTAAGAGAGACTAAACCTTTATTGTCAGATACAGAAGACATTCTTATGTAGTTCACCACTAGATGGTGCTAGACTACAAAAATATCTTTAGTTGTAAAACCAGGAATTAAGATTATCTCCTCCATAATGCAGCTATGGCACAATTTGCTTAATTGTGCCACATACAATAAGATGTTTGAGAACCACTAGACATAAACAAATATGGCACATACATTTTTATTGTTACATGCATATTTTGTTACAAAAATCTTAAATATTAAGAAATATATGTACTTAATTCTCGAATGTACTTTTTAAACTGTTAATGTGTGTTAGTTTCAAAGCAAAAGGGGTAAAAAATATTTTTGCTGATTATCTTAGAAAATATCTGATCAAAACAAAAATATGTTAACCAATTCAATTAGCCATATTTTAATCAGATACTGCTGTACAAAATTATAGTCCTTTAATATTTTCATGATATAGACAATTCTACAATTATCAGGATATTTCCTACTAGTCGAGGTCTTGTGATGCAAGAAGGAGCTCAGCCAACAAATTTCCACAAGCCAAACATTATGTCAACAAGCTGCATATTATAATAATAATAATAATAATAATAATAATAATAATAATACATTTATTTATATACCGCCTTTCTTAAGATCACTAGATTTCTCTAATGATTGAACTCAAGGCGGTTTACATAGGCAGACTTTCTCACAAACCTGAAGGTTTTTACAATTTACAGAATGTTCTGTCTTCCAAGAACAACACTCCTACAGATCTTCCTTTCTGGATTTAGCCTTCTTTCTTTAGCCACCCGTCCGTCGTCTACTGGCTGATGAGGCTTCCCTGCTGCCACCAGAGATGCAGCTGATTTCAGCACACTCCTCCTCCCACGAGGCAGCTGAAACTCAGCTCCTAAGCCACGGCTCCTAAGCCACGGTTTGGCCACCTCGCTATAATAAGAAACTCTTATTATAAATTTAGCTTTCTCCCCTTTAAATGTTCCTCTAAGACACATCACTAATAATGCTTGGAGGAATGTTGATATTCGGGAGCTTGTTTTCTCTTATAAAAGTTAATATTTTTATTTACCTGGATTTTCTCAAGTTTGGATTATCCAAAGACTAAAAATTATTTAATTCTAGACATTCAAAAATTCCTAATGAACGTATTCTAACAGGTGTGATGTGATAGATTTGACTTATTTTGGCTTTCCTAACTAAATGAGACATTTTCAGATAAGTGGTCTTTAGAAGGCGATATGCTATGAGAGCAAGCAAGGCTTGCATAGTCTCTTCTGCAAGCACTGGACCTGTAAACGTTTCCGCTAACAAACCTAGCAGAGTTTTGCTTTTATTTATTCTAGTCATAGGTAAGCTAAGTGCCAGATACACAACTAGCTAGTTACCAGCCAGGCTGTAGCAAATGACCATTCCTTTTTTCCTATATATGTAATTGGAACACTCTGTTTTATGCAGTTCTGTGTATGTGTTTCATATACAGTTTGCAGTTGTGCTTTGCACAATTGTTAATTATTCAGTAATTTTTTTCCTCAAAAAAACTTTCTGATGAGCTTTCCTTTCTTTAGGGTCCCGTCCTCATTGGCAGTTCTCAGGGTGGTGTCAATATTGAAGATGTTGCTGCGGAGAATCCTGACGCAATTGCTAAGGAACCCATTGACATTGTCCAAGGCATTCAGAAGGAGCAAGCCATCAGGGTATTGAAACACACTTTGCCCAGCAAAAACCTTTTTGGAAATGTATAGTGTGTTGAATATTGTTGTACCTGTGCACCCAGTCTGCTGGGGGTGGATGGGTGGGTTGACATCCTCATTGGACTGGCCCTAGCCCAGACTCTACTTAGTTGGTGAAGACTCTGTATTGCATATTGCCTGCAGGAATTCAGTAAGCAGGGAGTGAGAAACAAACTAAAGCTGCACAGAGCCCTTTTGGATATGATGCAGGGAGGTGGTTGAAATTGCTTGATTCTTCCTGAGGGAGCCTCCCTGGGCCCTTCAGCCAGCTCTCCTTCTGGCAGGACACTAGGCTATGATAATCCTTGGTCCTAGCATGATCTTTAGCTGGCTGCAGGGCTTTTAAACCTTGCATCTCTTTGTGCATGACCTCCTGGCTTTCTTCCTCAGATCTAGTGTATCTGTCACTGTGGCGATGGAAACACTAGTACAATCGGTGTTGGACAACTTGAATTGCCCTGTGCAATTTCCGTGGGCTGTTACTATGTCAGCCCTGTGTAGGGTACTGACAGAGCCTTCTCCCAAACAAATATATTGGCTTTTTCCAACCAAAGTCATGTTAAATCGACTTCTGTATGTTAAAATGTATGTATGTCAACACAGGTTTGTATTTAACTTGCTTTGAGCTTCCACGCCAGTGGGGAAAAGACAGGATTAAAATATTATAACTAAGCTAAACTTTATATGCATCAGGAACATTAATTTATGTAGCATAGAAATGTCTGAACCAAGCTTCTGTCTTTTTGACAAAAGTGTACAAAATAAAATAAGAAAATATGTAATCAATTAAAAGCAGTACAATGTCAACACTGAAAATGTGCAGAAAACTGTCAATATGAGAAATGGAAGAAATGTTTTGCTAGTCAGACACTAGTTGACTTAATGACCTTATAGCATTCTGTCTTGCAACAGTATTCAGCTCCTCTATTCCCTTAACAGATTTACCTATATGTAGGCAGACTGATGCGTAATAGACCAGAAACTATGAAAATGAAATGCAGTTGCATATCCCTAGTGGTGTAGTTTGCTTTTAGTATTTCTTCTACCATTTGTTCTCTATTTCCAGCTGGCCAAGAAAATGGGATTTCCTGCTATCTTGGTAGATGAAGCAGCTGATAACATGGTGAAGATATACAACCTCTTTATTAAATTTGATGCCACTATGGTAGAAATTAACCCCATGGTTGAAGATTCGACAGGAATAGGTAAAGTACTTATGAAATTGGTTGATATGGTGACTTGGAAAATAAATTGTGGAAGCCTTGTGATTTGATATTAACATTTTACTAATGTTTCACTAAGAGGTTTTAGCTCTGTTGGTTTGAGATTATGAAATTTGATATAGTCATGGAAAATTTACTTGGACATGGAAAATATGTGGTTTGGTTGAAAGGGCAGTCTTATTTACCATAGTGCAAGGTACTAAGCATCATTTAGATCTGTCAACAGTGGCTGGGATCACAGGTTCTGTGTGTGAACCTTCAGAGTAGTTGAATCAGGGTCTAACCAATTTGAACTTAATTCTTTGAGTTTGGAACTTTCTTAATTAAATCACTCTCCCTTCCTATTGGTATCTTTTGACGAACACTCTGTTTTGTCTTTCTCTTTAACTTTCTGATGTGTATTTCTTGTTCTGATATAAAAAGGACTGTGGTATGAATTAATTTGATTAATGTTAAAAAATAAGTCCCCTGAATATGTTACCACTATATATACAAATATTCCTCTAGACCTTCAACCTTTTTCATCTCACAGCACACTGGCAAGGTGCTAAAACTGTCAAGACACACCATCAGCTTTTTGACAATTGACAAGGCACACCGTGCTGCCCTCAATCACCCCTCAATGGCCCTACTAATAAATGACCCTTCCCCAAATTACCACAGCACACCTGTAGACCATTTGTGGAACACCAATGCTCCATGGCGCAGTGGTTGAAAATGGCTGCTCTAGAGCAGTGTCTCCAAACCACCCGACCACTGCATTATGAAAAAGCCTTCCCCACATGATGCGGAGCTTTCTATTCCATGCCACAACCTCTTTCCAGCCAATCTTCTCATAAACCTGTGCCGGGTAGCTGCTTCCACTACCTGTTGCCCCAGCAGGATCTTCATCCCGATTTCTGGGTGGAAGTGGCTGCCCTGTGCTAGTTTTTGTGAGAAGATTGGTTTGAAAGATAAGAGGCTGTGTTGCAGAACAAAAAGTTCTATGCCATGCAGGGAAGGCTTTTTCTTAACACTGGATCTGGCCCATGGGCTGAGGTTTGGCGAATGCTGCTCTAGACATAATACAGTTAGGCCTGATCTAGACAAGCAGCAGAGTGAGGTACCGTAGAACAGTGGTTCTCAAACTTTTCAGCGCCAGGATCCACTTTTAGAATGACAACCTGTCTGGGACCCACTGGAAGTGATGTCATGGTTGAAAGTGCCAAAACCTGCTGCTTTCCTGATAATGCAGCAATAAGTTTGGTTATTTTTCAGTCACTTTCCAATAGCAAAATGAATCAGAAAGAAGAAAGCCTATTTACAACCTTGACGCAAGCAAAACAATTACACAACCCTCCTCCTTTCCAGCATCCCATTTCTCCATGTTTTGAATATAGCTTCCCTAGGTGCTTCATGACCCATTAGTGGGTCCCAACCCAAGGTTAGGGAACCACTGCCATACAGTGTACCTTAGGCTGCAGATGGGGTAGGTGAAATTTTGTCAGTAGTTGTCCTGCTTTAAAAGAGCATTAAAAAAACAAATGTACCTTACCCCTCTACAAGTAGAAAACTTCACAGCAGAGATAGAGATTGTAGGCCACTACATTCCTGCTGTGCTAGATTTCTGCTTGTAGGAAGGTTTTTGGTTTTTTTTTGTATATGGGAACTTAAAAGAGTGATCTGCCACCGACAGTTGAAATGGTACAGTTCATTTTGTCACCACAAGACTTTGCTACAGGTGAAGTTACCTTTAGACTGTTAGTATCTAGCCCAGAAGTAAAGCTGGCAGCAGTTCTCCAGGATCTCAGAGGCTTTTACTTTTATGAGCTGCTCAATACCTATAACTGGAAGTTCCAGTTCTGGAACTGCATCTGGAATTTTCTGCATATAAGATTTCTGTCACTCAGCTGCAACCCTGCTCCTGCTCTGCTGCATGTATAGATCAGGCCACAACTAACACATAGCTCAAGAAATGCAAGTTTGCTTTTTCTCTAGTTTCAAAAATACAGCATTGGCTCTTATGTGTCACCTGGAATCCAGTATTTGTGGTTGCATTTTTGTCAAACTACTGAATTTTGCTTCAGGCAGGAGGTCTGGCTGAGTAGTTAAGCTGCCACCTCTGAAGCCTGAAGGTCACCTGAGACCTTTGGTCACCAAGGTCACCTAACCATGAACTGCTGATAAATGCTGCTGACAGAGATGAACCTCTCCAGCTGCTGAGAGGAAAGAATATGACAACCCCTTCAGTGAGAGTGGAGGAGTTGCCTGTCAAGACAAGCATGGGAGGCAAGTGCAGCCAGAGAGATGCTGGACTATGAAGGAGACCACCAGGAATGGAAGATAGTTCTATGCAAGATTAGAACCTGTGATTGTAACAACCCCTATATGGGGTTGAGAAAGCTAGCCTATGTAAACCGCCTTGAATAAAGTCAGAGGAGAAATCTGTTGTCGAGAAAGGCGATTATATGAAAATTGTTGTTGTTATTCAGGCCTGGCTTAGCTGTGATGCAAGTGAACCCATTTGCATTGGATGGCAGATTGGGGCCCAAGCAAAGAGATGAAGACACCCTCACAGCAGCATTCTGCTGCAGAAAATGGAGTTGGCCTCCTCACTGGCCCCTTCCTCCGCACAGCTCTGTAATCAGAGCAGAAATGCAGGGCATGCTCCAGCCAAAGCATTTCCTGCTTTGTGTATAAGGCTGCATGAAGAAAGGAGTGAGAGCACTCCATTCCAGTCCTTGGATCTGGCTCCCTCACCTTCTTCCACCAATTGTTTTAAAAGAACCACCATTTCCAGTAACAAAAGAGGAAATGTGGAGCACTCCAGATCGCTCCCAGAGCATTCTACATTTCCTGTTTTGATTCAAGGAGAAGGAGCCAGGTTTGGGGGAGGCAGCAGACCTATGTGCTGCCTCAAGCAGCCCAATAGCTGTAGTCAGCCCTGGGCTGCATGATGTAGCTTCTTACAGAACATTTTATAATCTTTTAAATCATTTATGGGGGGGGGGAATTAACATTCTTTGGTGCTAAGGGGTCTAAACACAATTTGTTTGTCTTCCAAGTGATGTGTATGGACGCAAAGATAAATTTTGATAGCAATTCGGCTTATCGCCAGCAGAAAATCTTCAGCCTGCAGGACTGGACCCAGGAGGATGTGAGAGACAGAGATGCAGCCAAGGCAGACCTCAATTACATAGGATTAGACGGAAGTATTGGATGTTTAGGTATGTTGGGCATGTTGAATATGGGTATCATAGACGTGTTAATATACCTAGAGTGTCCTCAATATTCTTTCCTCCTCCTTCAGTGAATGGAGCTGGTCTGGCAATGGCCACAATGGATATTATCAAACTCCATGGAGGCACTCCAGCAAATTTTCTTGATGTTGGAGGTGGTGCTACTGCGCAGCAAGTAACAGAGGCCTTTAAGCTTATTACTTCAGATAAAAAGGTACAATACTTCTTCTTTTCTTTTGAAAAGAAAAGACTTCTTGTAACCTTGTATTTATGCATTGAGGGCTGTTTATGGGCTGAAATGCAGATTATAAATACAAAAAAAATTGAAGTGTCACTGCTACCAAAGTTGCACTGCTACTTGTTGGCTTCTCCAAAAAAAGACTTGGCCCATCCAGAGGCCACCAGGACTATCACCTGTTCTATGAGCAGAATGAGATCAAGTGCCTCATCCCAAATGCCTCTTTATTGTGTTAACAAGTCACTTATTTTTTATGTAAGCAACTGTTGGGAAGGGGGCTTGTTGGTAAAGGCTGTTGGATAAATGCTTTGGAAGCTTTTAGCGGTAAAGGCTGTTGTATAAATTCGGCTCGGGGGTCTGCCTGAATTTGCAGCTGCTACTGGATTCCCAGGTGGCCGCTGTGGCCACCAGCTGTGACCATACCTGGTCTTGACCTTTAAAGGGCTGGGGTACCTGAGGTACCACCTACTTCAGTACAAGCCGGCTTGTCCTTTGGGTCATTGGAGAAGGTGCCATCTTAAGGTGCCATCAGCCATGGAGGTGGGAGGAAAGGCAGCTAGGAACAGAGTCTTCTTGGTGGTGGCATCAAATTTGAGGAGTTCCCCCCTCTAAGTTTATGAACTGCACCCTCCTTTGAGGCTTTCTGGCAGGTCTTAAAGACATTGTTATTTAGATCAGCCTTCTAGTTCCAGGTCTCTTTAGTATTGGATATTGTGGAGTGTTTTTTTTAATGTAAGTTAGACTGCTGCCAGTTTTCAATGATTCCCCCCCCCCAGTCTTAATGTGATTTGTAAATGTTTTATTTTTTGTAGATTTTTCATTGTTTTTACTCTGTTTTTATGTTGTAAACATCTCAGAATGCCCTTCAGGAAAATGGAGCGAGGTATAAATCTAGCTAGTAAATAAATAAATAACATTTTAAGAAAGTGTTCATAGGGGTTTCCAAAAAAACTTGCAAGAATTGCACTGTACAAGTTCTTTGTTTGGTGAGACAGTCCTTAATGTGTGTGCTAATGATTGCAGCCTTAATCCTCTAACGCAGTGTACTTTTCCCGTTGTTTTATTTACCACTGAAAGAGTAATTCTGTAAGGTGTTTGTTGTTTGTAGTATTAATCTTATTGTATTGAAGGGGAAAGCTCTGAACTCAGTGACCAGAAAAATGGAGGTACTGTACCTAATTGTATTTCATCTTGTATCCCTCCTTGGCTTCCCTGTTGTTGTGACTATATACTGTACATATGAACAAAAATGAACCTTGGCTCCCAAAGTTGAAAACACCACCCTAAATTCTTGCCTCAGAGGACATGCTTGTTCCATGGTTCAGAGTGACAGGGCATAAAATACCAGGATGCTACAAAGACATTTGTGGGATGATCCCACCTTTGCGCTCTGGATTAGCCTTCTCATTTGACAGCAACATTCCAAATAAGTTATAACCCAATCTATGCAGTTGAACTGAACTTCTCAAGAAGACTCACAGCCTGATCCTCTGCTGCCAGGTTCCTGTATGGGCAGTGGTGCCAAAACAGCGAATGCTGCTTCCTGCAGAAGCTGTGGCAGCCAACATGGCCTCCTTGAGGGAAGGGGACATTCGTCCCTTTCCCCTCCAAAGAAAGACGTAGATCCTGCCATGGGGCTACTCCACTCTCCGCCTGCTATTTTGCAGGCATTGAATGGGGAGCCCTGTGTTGGGCTTCCAAGCCTAACACAGAGGGTTGCGGATGTGGCGGCAAGTGCCAACACCAGTCCCACCCCCTTCCTGGGGCTGCTTCTCCCTTCTCCATGCCCTCCCTCTGCCCCAAAAGCATTCCACTCCCCAGGGGGAGTGCTTACCTCGGGGCGGTGACGTGTCCTTCTTTGTCTGACACTGGGCCTAGCACTGACTGGCTGACTAGCACTTTACAGCATGTTAGCAACACCCAGAGAGATGGCGTTGGCTCAGCGCCATTGGCTGAGGATCGGGCCCTGTGTTCCCTAGAAATTGACCCACTGTCTCCTTCCTGTGTGTGAGAGTTTTTTTCTCTAGGCAAAATTATTCCCAGAATCCAATATTCTAAATTTCATTCCTTTCAGTTGCCTTAATAATTGGTATATATTTTTGACATGTTTGTGCAGTGCTGCTTAAAGTACAAATATGGAGGCATTAATAAAATGAGAAACTGGGCAATTGTTAATCGAAACCAGGGCATAGTTGGCCACTATCAAATACTGGCTTCAATTACATTATAATCCTGATCCCGGTAGGCTCATTTACTAGCTTTTTTTTCAGATTCTGTCCCTTCAAATTGATTAGCTTATACTGAAAAGAAATCAGTGTCATTGGTGTATCTTTGGACACACTATATGTGCTTCTTAAATCGGAGGCTTTTCAAAGGAGAATTACAAAAATTATATTGTGCAGCCAACAAAACCTGTTCTCCCGTGAATTTTACAATTCCTTTAAAGCCTGGACATGTGGCATCAGACTTACATTCATTACAAAACCCTCAGCAATGCAGAGTGTTTTTCTTGGTTAGATTTCATAGAATCATAGAATTGGAAGGGTTTGTCCCCTCTTCCATATGTCAGCCCTTCAGATATTTGAAGAGTGCTATCATATCCCCTCTCAGCCTTCTCTTCTCTAAACTAAACATACCAAGTTCCCTCAACCTTTCCTCATAGGACGGTTTCTTGCAGTAAGATCAGGTAAGATGGCAATTATTTTAATTATGTTCTGCCAAGTAAACAAATATTCATCAATTTTGCAGAATCAGGTTGTTTCACAAAAAATTTCCTTATGAATACCAAAAGACCTAAGGATTTTATACACATATTTATTAAGCTTACAACTCATATACTTTTCCTTACACAGGTTCAGGCTATTCTGGTAAATATTTTTGGAGGAATTATGCGATGTGATGTGATTGCACAGGGTATAATTATGGCAGTAAAAGATTTGGATGTAAAGATCCCTATTGTTGTCCGGTTACAAGGTGAGCATTCTCTGTGAATTTGCTAAATTTGAATTTATGTCATTAAGGGTGCTATTCTAACCTGGAGTTAGGCTCCACTTAGGGCACAATCCTAACCTGGAGTTTGACCAGCACCCAGAAGTGTTGCAAACACACCATAAAGCGCATTTGCACCACCCTCAGAGTCAGGGAAGCTGGCACATGGACGTGCACCATCCTTCCTGACTCAGAGAGTGGTCCAAACGAACTTTATGGTGCATTTGTGACACTCCTGGGGTAGCACAAATTCCTTGTGTCATCCCAACTCCAGGTTAGGATTGTGCCCTAAGTGACCAATGCGCTATGATAACCTACATTCTTATAGCTCAATTTCATGATGTTGAAAGAAAAATATGTTATATAGCTTGTGGTGTTTTCTGCTGATTTTCATAATTTTGAAGTACGTCTCCAGGAAGCAGGAGTATGTCATTTTGAAGTACATCTCCAGGAATACATCTTGTTCTAAAATGCTTGGATAATTAAGATATTATAAGACAAAAAGTCGTAATCCATATTCTCTTCCAAGAATTACTTACCTTCTCCTGCTTGACTGCATTCAAATGTAACAAGGAACACCAGTTTGAGCTTCTTGATGTACAAACTTCTCTAGATGCAAGCCTAAGTTTAGAGCTGCATTTACAAAAAAGAGTCAGGTTATGAAACTGAAATTCTAGTTTTGTATTATGTAATATAGTACTTTTAGAAAGAGTGGAAAGGCAAGTTCTTGCTCTAAAAGGCTCACAATCTTTAAAAAAAAGATGTGGTGGGGGTGGAGAAATGGAAGTAGCAAGAAGCTACAGATTCTGGTTAGAGTATCCCGTGGATTACTTCACAGTAAATTCCAATGTACTAGCAGCAGGACTGGAAGCTTAAAATCTCTTCCATGCATATAAAGGGAAGCTAGAAGTGTGCAAGACTACAACTTTGAACTTAGCTAGGATTAAGCCATGATTGTGAATGATATCTGAGGAGTATTGGGGGCAACAAATGTTTAGACAAGTTGTTGACTATTCTCTTCCAGCAATGAATTGCAGGCTTCAAACAAATGATAGATATGAGATGATACTAAGGGCACAATCCTAAACAACGCCGGACTGGCAAGGCCGACGGGCCAGCACCATATCCAACGCTGTTTATGAGAGCCTGGAGCCTCCCCACAGCAAGGGAGCGTGCACTCCCTTACCGTAGGGGAGGCTCCAGCTTCCCTTATGTGCTCCTCGGATCTGCACCCGTTAAAGAGTGGGTGCAGATCCGAGGAAACCATGCAGCCCGAATTGGGGCCCCGCAGCCTTGCAGACAGGCTTAGAAGAGAAGAAAGTTTGGCGTCGATGAGTTTGAACCACTTAAATTTATAGGGATCTTCTTAGCTGATATGGATATTCAAAAAGCACACTATACTATCAAACTCAAACTTTGGGAGCAGGAAACCACGACACTTTTGTCTAATTTAAATCCGACCTGCTCACCACTTTTTTTTTGTTTGTCCCCCTCCCTTGGTCGCCCTGCGAACTATTTTACTCAACTCACTAATCCTAGTAAAAGAAGGGCCTTTATGCTGGCAAGACTGAATACATTCCCATCTGCGATACACCAAGGAAGATTTCTTAATATCCCGCATCAGAATAGACTGTGTCTATTCTGTGCAGCTGAAACGGACTCCTTGGACCATATCCTTCTCCGTTGCCCTGCTCATCATAATTTAAGGATCAATTTACTTAAACCCTTTCTTTCTTCCCTCCCTGTTTCCCTTATTGATCCCTTCCCAATTCTTCTTAGTGATAACTCTCCTCCCATTACCAATTTGGTAGCCGAATTTGTGTTTGTTGTCTCCATGACCAATCCCAGAAGTTAATTTCCTACCCTGCTGGGACTATTCCGATTTTAAGTTGTTTATACCTTTATTAAGCTGCATCTACTGTTTGTGTATGTCTGAAATGCCAATAAAGGTTTTGTGTCTCTCTCTACCTCCCAAGCCTGCTCACATCCTGCCCAAGTCCCGCCCACAAGCTCCTGCCTTCCCACCAATCCCTGTGCTGCCTCGGCACAGAGCCTCCCTTGCGCCAACCGGCTTCGGTTGGCGCAAGGGAGCTCTCGGTCGGCAAGGGAGGCTTCGATTGGCGCAAGGGAGCTCTCCAAAGTAGCATCGGCTTCGGAGCTGTAGCGCTGACGCTGGGGTGCTGCTTGGCACTCCCACGTTGGCGCTAAGCACTTAATGTTGCGTCAGCGCTTTGTGCCTTATAGGATTGCGCTGCCCATCCTATTCTGACAAAGCTTTGGCCTCACCTGCAATAGATCACACTCATCCCAATCTTAAATTATATTAGCATGCGACTTCAGCATTAGCCTAAACCATTGTAAAGATCACTTGTGAGGAACCCCAGGCATAGTAACCTCTTCATTAAGACCACACTGTAGTGTGTATGCTGCAGTTTTGCAGACAGTGCTGTGATATTACTTTGTTCAGCATTGTGAGAGTTTAGCAGATACTATGAACTGGAGAAATTAATTAATCCTGATTTTTTTTTTAAATCTAACTATGTAGGTACACGCGTTGATGATGCCAAAGCATTAATAACAGACAGTGGTCTGAAAATCCTTGCTTGTGATGACTTGGATGAAGCTGCTAAAATGGTGAGCCAAACTTTTTTTGGGGTATAAACTATTTACAGTAGGGTGTTAGAAGAGATCCTGGAAGTAATCTAGTTCAACCCCTTGCTCAGTGCTGGAAACTGCTACAGCATTCCTGACAGGTTGCCATCCAGCCTCTGCTTGAAATCATCCAGTGAAGAAGAGCCTACTGTTCAACACAGATTGTTCAAGTTCTGGAGAGCTCTTAGTTAGGAAAGCCTTCCTCATGTCTAACCTAAACCTACACCCATGGGATTTCAACCCATTCGTTCTTGTCATGCCCTTAAAAGCCACAGAAAGTAAGTTCTCCTCTTCTATGTAACAGCCCAGATACTTGAAGACCACAATCCTGTCTCCTCTTCTCTAGGCTAAACATCCCAAGATATTTTTAACAATTCCTCATAAATGTACCTCATTGTCTTTGTTGTCGCTCCCTGAGCCTGCTCCAACGTATCAATGTCTTTCTTAAAATATGATGCCCAAAACTGGACACAGTATTCCAAATGACTCGTGAAAAATAGATGGAACTATTACTTCTGGTTTCTATTTGATTCTTCTGTTTGTGCAACCCAGCATTGCATTCATTTTTTTCTTTTTTGCAATTGCATCACACTGCTGGCTCACATTCAGCTTGTGGTCCACTAAGGGTGCAGTCCTAACCAATTTTCCAGCACTGACCCAGCTGTTCCAACGGGGCATTGCTGCATTCTACAGTGGAGTAGTAGTCATTGAGTCCTCCCCAAGGACACCTCTAAACTACATTTGACACATAGCATGTTTTGTTTCCACTCAGAGCCCTGAAATGTTATCACTTTAGAATTCTCAATTTTGTTTTATCATACGATGACCTTTGATAATCTTGGTGGATGCAAGGGTGCAATCAATATCTGTAAGTCTGATTCAAATGAGTTCTTTAACCTTTTGACTTGGGACTTATCTTGGAAAGGTGATGCACCTGTGCAAATGATTTGCACCTGTGCAAATGCTCACTAAAGTAGGCCAAAGGTATGCAGATCATACCATAATGCAGCAATCTTGCTGAAGTGGAATTAGGTTTGGGTCTGGCCTGGAAGAGAGGACCCCTGAAAAGTCTTAAGCACATCACTTCATGGTAATGGAATGAAAAAAATTGTTGGAATGAAAAAAGCTGAAGGTACTTATATAAATGACACGGGGGGGGGGAATGGGATATAAATGTAATAGCCTATGAAAGCTCATGTCATGATGGATTTTATTTAGCCTTTATGATGCTACAAGACTCTGTTGTGACTATAGGTTAATTATGAACACTGAGACTTTTTAAACAAGTGGCTTACTCATAACGTATTTATAATGATATTTATAATAATGCTTATACTTATAATGATGACTATAATGTTGTAATGCTTAAAAGTTATAAGTTACAATATAAAATTTATAACTTAAAACTTATAATGTAGCTCACCTATTTGTACATGATACTGGTGTAGTCGAATTCTTGAATGTAATATTGCAATGTTTTGCTTGCTTTCTAGGTTGTGAAACTCTCTGAAATAGTGACCTTAGCAAAACAAGCTCAAGTAGATGTTAAATTTCAGTTACCAATCTGATCATAGTTCACAGGTACTCATTGTATTCTGTTTCCTAAAATACCATTATTTGATTCTCCCCAACTTCTTGTGTGATTCTCCTCCCGCTTCTTGTGTAGAGGTTTTCAATTCTTGACAGTACGCATCTATCTTTACCATTCTATTAATATTAAAAATGTTCACCATTCATGTAAAAAATATCATATTGCTAAAACACTCTTAAATTGTAGCCTTCCTTTTTCCATTATACAACTACAGACACAGTTATTCTAGATATGCTTGTTTATTCTCAAAAAGAGCTTGAAAATGTATTTCTTCCAAATAAAAGTCTGAACTCAAATAGGATTTTTGTATCTATCTTGGTGATGACACACCGAATGACTAGTCATATTAGCATGTATAACAGTAGTATCCACTATGTGGCTGTCACAGGCTGTTGTGAAATCAGTCGGCCCAGCGCAAAGAATACTGCTGACAGATAATGCAATGGAATGTATTGAAAAGGCATTGTATATTGAAGATATTTATTTTCTGCAATACAGTGAACACTTGAGCATAACATTTGCTATTTATGAACAGTGTATTTATACACGGTGCTTTCTGAAGTGACAATTATTTGAACATTGTAATTTAATCACTACAAAATGTACTGTAGCAATTCTCCATCATTTCTGGTACTTATTTAAAAGTACCATGTAGTTTTATATAAACAACAACAAAAGGTTATTTCTTTCAGTACTGGCAGACATACTAGAATGCCTGTTAAAGTTATTAATAAAGCCTTAAAAGAGCTCAGTGTTGTTCTCTTCCCTCTTATTTCCACAATTTGATCTTTAAATGAAAATGTAGACACAATCATGAAATTTTTGTTCCTTAGAGCAATAATAATAATAATAATAATAATAATTTTGTATTAAATAAATAACATTTTATCATATAACAAAGGCTTAACATTATCGCTATCTATCAGCCTCACAGACCTCAAAGGGTTGTTGTGAGGACAAAAGGATTGGGAGTATTATTGTATTACACTATTATGTAATTACGTGTATTACAACAGGGGCACCTGTCCCTCTGATACCCTGTATCGGAGGAACTGGGCAACACAACAAGCAGCGTTCAGCTTCTCCAAGTACAGGATGGAGCAAGCGCCGCTTGAAGCGAACAGTGCAGTGTTTGTGGTGGTGGTGGTGGCAGCAGCAGTGGGAGGGAAGGTTGTGGTGCTGCCCTCCTGCAGGGTGGCGCCCTGGGGCATTTGCCCCCCTTGACACCTCTAGGTCCGCCGCTGGTGAGGTATGTGAGGCTGAGAGATAACAACTGGCTCTAGGTCATGCAGGAAGCTTCATAGTTGAGTGGGGAACTAAAACAAGATATTCCAGGTCTAACTCCTGAACCCACTATACTATCTATACTTCTTTTTATGAAAAACACCTTATAAGATGTCGTTTAATACGCTAGAGCAGAGGTTCTCAAACATTTTAGCACTGGGAACCACTTTTTAAAATTATACGCTTATCATGACCCACATGGCTTTACAAGATTCTGAAAAAGGTGAACTAGAAATATTTATTTATTTATTTATTTATTTATTTATTTATTTATTTATTTATTTACAGGTAATGTTGTTGTTGTTGTTCAGTCGCTAAGTCGTGTCCGACTCTTCGCGACCCCATGGACCACAGCACGCCAGGCCTCCCTGTCCTCCACTAGCTTCCTGAGTTCGCCCAATTTCATATTCATTGCTTCGGTGACACTATCTAACCATCTCATCCTCTGTCGCCCCCTTCTCCTTTTGCCTTCAATCTTTCCCAGCATGAGGGTCTTTTCTAAAGAGTCCTCTCTTCTCATCAGGTGGCCAAAGTATTGGAGCTTCAGCTTCAGCATTTGTCCTTCCAGGGAGCAATCAGGCTTGACTTCCTGGAGAATTGACCGATTGGATCTCTTTGCAGTCCAGGGGACTCTCAAGAGTCTTCTCCAACACCATAATTCAAAAGCATCGATTCTTCGACGCTCTGCCTTTCTTATGGTCCAGCTCTCACAGCCATACATGGCTACTGGGAAAACCATCGCTTTGACTATGCGAACCTTTGTTGGCAGGGTGATGTCTCGGCTTTTGATTAAGCTATCTAGGTTCACCATAGCTTTCTTCCCAAGAAGTAAACGTCTTTTAATTTCATGGCTGCAGTCACCATCTGCGGTGATCTTGGAGCCCAGGAAAATAAAGTCTGTCACTGCTTCCATTTCTTCCCCTTCTATTTGCCAGGAAGTGATGGGAGTGGTTGCCATGATCTTAGTCTTTTTAATGTTGAGCTTCAAACCAATTTTGGCACTTTCCTCTTTCACCCTCATCAAAAGGTTCTTTAGGTCTTCCTCACTTTCTGCCAGTAGAGTGGTATCGTCTGCATATCTGAGGTTGTTGATGTTTCTCCCAGCAATCTTGATTCCAGCTTGTGAGTCATCCAGCCCTGCCTTCCTCATGATGTACTCTGCGTATAAGTTAAATAAGCAGGGTGACAATATACAGCCTTGTCGTACTCCTTTCCCAATTTTAAACCAGTCGGTTGTTCCATGTCCAGTTCTAACTGTTGCTTCCTGACCCGCATAAAGGTTTCTCAGAAGGCAGATCAAGTGGTCTGGAACTCCCATCTCTTCAAGAACTTGCCACAGTTTGTTGTGATCCACACAATCAAAGGCTTTAGCATAATCAATGAAGCAGAGGTAGATGTTTTTCTGGAACTCTCTTGCTTTCTCCATGATCCAGCGAAGGTTGGCAATTTGATCTCTAGTTCCTCTGCCTCTTCGGAAACCAGCTTATACATCTGGTAGTTCTCGATTCGCATACTGCTGAAGCCGAGCTTGTAGGATTTTGAGCATGACCTTGCTAGCATGTGAAATGAGTGCAATGGTGCGGTAATTCGAGCAATCTTTGGCATTGCCCTTCTTTGGGATTGGAATGTAAACTGATCTTTTCCAGTCTTGTGGCCACTGTTGGGTTTTCCAAATTTGCTGGCATATGGAGAGCAGCACTTGGACAGCATCATCTTTTAAGATTTGGAGAAATTCCGCTGGAATGCTGTCACCTCCACTAGCTTTGTTGTTAGTGAGGCTTTCTAAAGCCCACTTGACTTCACTCTCCAGGATGTCAGGTTCGAGCTCAGTGACTGTACCACTGTGGTTATCAGGAACATTGAGATCGGCCTTATAGAGTTCCTCTGTGTATTCTTGCCACCTCTTCTGAATCTCATCTGCTTCTGTTAGGTCCTTGCCATTTTTGTCCTTTATTGTGCCTACCTTAGCACGAAATTGTCCTTTGACATCTCCAATTTTCTTGAAAAGATCTCTAGTCCTCCCCATTCTGTTGTTTTCCTCTATTTCTTTGCATTGCTCATTTAGGAAGGCCTTCCTATCTCTCCTTGCTGTTCTCTGGAAATCTGCATTCAGTTGGGTATATCTTTTCCTTTCTCCCTTGCTTTTGGCTTCTCTCCTTTCCTCAGCTATTTGTAAAGCCTCGTCAGACAGCCACTTTGCCTTCTTGCATTTCTTCCTCTTTGGGATGGTTTTAGTTGCTGCCTCCTGTACAATGTTACAGACCTCCGTCCAAAGTTCTTCAGGCACTCTGTCTACCAAATCTAAGCCCCTAAATCTATTTGTCACCTCCACTGTATATTCGTAGGGGATCTGATTTAGGTCATACGTGAGGGCCTAGCGGTTTTCCCTACTTTTTTCAGTTTAAGCCTGAATTTGGCAAGAAGAAGCTGATGATCTGAGCCACAGTCAGCTCCAGGTCTTGTTTTGACTGCCTGTATGGAACTTTTCCATCTTTGGCTGCAAAGAATGTAATCAATCTGATTTCGATGTAGACCATCTGGTGAAGTCCATGTGTACAGTCGCCGTTTGTGTTGCTGGAAAAGGGTGTTTGCTATGACTAATGTGTTCTCCTGACAGAACTCTATCAGTCTTTGCCCTGCTTCATTTTGTACTCCAAGACCAAACTTGCCTGTTATTCCTCTTACCTCTTGACTGCCTACTTTAGCATTCCAATCCCCTATGATGAGAAGGACATCTTTTTTGGGTGTTAATTCTAGAAGCTGTTCTAGGTCTTCATAGAAGCGGTCAACTTCTTCCTCATCAGCACCAGTGGTTGGGGCATAGACTTGGATTACTGTGATGTTGAAAGGTTTGCCTTGGATCCGAATGGAAATCATTCTATCATTTTTGAGGTTATACCCCAGTACTGCTGTTCTCACCCTCTTGTTCACGATGAAGGCTACTCCATTTCTTCTAAGGGATTCCTGCCCACAGTAGCAAATATAATGGTCATCTGAATTAAATTCTCCCATTCCTGTCCACTTTAGTTCACTAACTCCCAGGATGTCGATGTTCAGCCTTGACATCTCACGTTTGACCACATCTAGCTTGCCTTGATTCATAGATCTGACGTTCCAGGTTCCTATGTAGTATTGTTCTTTGCAGCATCGCACTTTCCTTTCACTTCCAGACACATCCACAGCTGAGCTTCCTTTCAGTTTTGGCCCAGCTACTTCACTCTTTCTGGAGCTACTAGTACTCGTGTTCTGCTCTTCCCCAGTAGCATAATGGACACCTTCCGACCTGAGGGTCTCATCTTCCAGTGTCATATCGTTTAGCCTTTTTGTTCTGTAATCCATGGGGTTTTCTTGGCAAGAGTACTGGAGTGGGTTGCCACTTCCTTCTCCAGCGGACCACGTTTAGTCAGAACTCTCTGCTGTGACCTGTCCATCTTGGGTAGCCCTACATGGCATAGCTCACAGCTTCATTGAGCTACTCAAGCCCCTTCGCCACGACAAGGCAGTGATCCATGAAAGGGATTTACAGGTAATATTTATTTGCAAAAAAAAAAACTTGATCCATTTCTCATAATGAGCCAGCCCTAATGAATAGCCTCTAGGCATGAGGGGATTAGTTTTGTGATCCAAGTGCAATACAAATGCCACACTCCTTGCCCTGGCTCAGTAGTGTTGCAAATGCACTGTAGAGCATGTTCGTGGCTACTCAAAAGTCAGCTAGGCCAGTGCACAGAGCTGGAGCCCTTTTGAAGAAATTGCCTTGTACTTAAAAGTGAGAACTTGGGCATGATTTGTATTATGTATCAGGAAAGGGAATTGGTCTAGTTTTATATTGTACTAGCTTTTTGTTACCCGGCGTTGCCCGGGTAATAAAATGATCTTCCAGAGTTTATGAAGGGGGTCTGACCCCCACAGTGTTTGTCGCCAGGCCGCAAGGTGTATGCGTGCCA
>JAJKFI010014364.1:0-14239 GCA_029204185.1 Lerista edwardsae
TCCTCTTTCCCTATTTGTCTTTATATATATATAAATAATGGAAAAAAAATATATAATGGAAAAAAAATCCCTTGCTGCTCTTAAAATACACACTGTGGAAATCTGGATGTCTGAAACAAGCATGCCTTATCATTAACACTAATACCATAATACCGTAAAACAACAAAGTAATGTGTTGGGAGGATTGTATAACTTCATGTTGAGCAAACAAAAATTAGACGTGCGAGAGCCCTTGTGATGAGTTTTTTAAGCCCTTGAGGATTAGGAAGCACAGAGGAAAGAGATACTTATAGCCTTACCTCTCTGGGCAAATTCTTCCTACTTATTCTTGATCTGTGGGAGATGCCAGCACGAACATCTGAATAAGGTTTAAGATCCAAAAGCTACATTACTGTGTGCTGATTTATAACCACATAGAAGGAATTGGAACTAATATGCGATTCAGCAGAACTTTGTATTATCCACACAGTATGAGGCCCTCATATTTTATTTGTCCATTCTTCAGCAGCCTGACTAGCTTATAAGGCTAGCTATAAGGCCCCCAGTCCCTTGTTGTTGAGGAAGCCACTGGAACACTTTGCTGAAATAACTGCCCATTCAGAGCCTTTTACCAGTTATAGGTTTCAGCTTGAATAGATTTCAGTGAATAAGTGTGTACATATGGAATTCCTTTCCAGAAGAATTAAGAACTACACACTCTCATGGCCTTTCAGAGGGCTCAAATCACACCTATTTCATCTGGCCTTTGGAAGATAGTTGGCTGTCTACTCTCTACCCCTCTGGTATACTGTCATAGTTTGTTTTACGACCCTGGTCAATTGTTCCCCCACCCTTGTTAAGGCCTGATGAGGAGAACTGGAACTAGCTCCAATTTTTTAACATTCTCTGTGCTCACATTCAAATGTTTAATATTTAATTTTGGTTTTTCTGTTATTGTTTTTTTTTGTGGTATACTTATTCTACTTATTGTGGTTACATTGTACTTTTTTTTTTTGTTCTCTGTAAATGCCCACCTTGGGCATTTGTTTCGGCATGGGAAAGGCGGGGTATGTATAAATAAATAAATAAATAAATAAATAAATGTGTGTTCACACGCATGTGCATACGCACATGCACATGCACACTCACACATAAAGACATCCTTTAATGACATTTAAGAGTTTCATTAAACAAGTACTGTGTCAACAGGCCCAGTCCCTTCTGCATGGAATATGGAAAATGCCGTGGTTCAGTGGCGATCTGTTGGGGAGAGGGTCATTTGTCTCCAGCTGCCACACTGGAGGAAGGGAGAGGGCAGTGCGGAGGCCGAGCCATGCGAACGGTGTTTGGCCCACTGGCCTGCCCCTGTGCTGAAACAGCATGGAGTGTGGCGTGGAGAGGTGTGGTGTGGGCACCTCAGGGGGCGGACAGCTGGTGCAGGGGGTGGGGATCATCAACCCCAGGGTGGAGCTGAGGGCAGGAGCCTCAGCCACTGCTGAGGTTACCTTAAAAGGGGGGGGGAATAGAATGAATTTGATCACAGAAAAAACTAACAGTATATTTCCATGCCAAAAATGTCCATCATGCAGATCCTATGTACTGAGGGCACAATCCTAACCAACTTTCCAGCCCCAGAGTAAGGGCAGTGCAGCTCCAAGGTAAGTAAAGGGAGCAAACATTCCTTTACCTTGAGCAGGCCTCCCTGATTACTACTCCACTGCAGGATGCAGCACATGCTCCAATGGCACTGCTATGTCAGTGTTGCGAAGTTGGTTAGGATTGTGCCACCCTGAAGGACACCCTGAGTGTCCTTCAGCAAGAAAAAATGAGAAAATGTCCAGCCATTAATGACAATGCATCTATTCTTTGTATTAGGTAGGACAGTAAGAGATGGGCAGCTCAATGCAATGAAGCTGCCCCGTTGGCGGAATGTGTATTTCACCAGTGCTGGCTGCTCAATGTGTAGCCATGAAACGCACTTCGGCAGCATATTCGGTGCCAGTGAGAGGGCTGGTGCCTTCCATGCACATTGTCAGAGCTCTGGCCACTCACTGGAGCAGGTAAGCCAATGGGGGGGGTGGAGTGGGGAGTGCAGAACAGGGCAGGTAGGGGACAAAACAGGGTGAGGGAGGCAGGAGGAATGGGGTGGAGAGGCTGTGGGAGGGGTGGGTCTGGCAGTGTTGGCTAGCTAAAGAGCTGACGCAGGCCCAAGGAGATCCATTGTGGGGAGGGAGGCTTATGGAGGGGATAGCAGATTTAAATTCCCTTTTCTTTCTGAAGCCTCTTGCTCGACACCCCTGCTGAATACAGCACATGCCCTGTCAGTGCAGCTGCACAAGCGGTAGGTGGGGGGGGGGGGAGAATAGGATTGGGCTGCAAATGGCATGAATCAATCCTATTGCTCCTTATGAAAAACAATGCTCAAGAAAATCTCATCTTTCTAATAATATCCACTGACTATCAAAGTCAATGACTCACATGCCCGATCCTATGGGTAGACCTTCACTGCTGTGACACAAGCCATGGGTTGCAACCAGTGGTGTCATCTAAATGATTTAATAACAGGTACTCCCTTTTGATTGGCACGTGTCGGGACCCGCCCACCGGAAGTGACGTCATAAGCCAGAAGTGATGTCGTGGCAGGAAGTGACATGAAAAAAGCCCTTTTTGAGGCCTCAGATGATTTTAAACTGACCCAACAGTTGCAACAGTATTCCACAGCACCCCCAGAACATGTTAAGAAGGACTGGCATCAGGTTAAAACCCCAGAGCAACTCATTTTTCAGGGGCAAGGAAAGGAAAGGTTCCGCTCGCTGCCTGCCTGCCTGCCTGGCTCTGAGAACATGCAGGCAACTCAAACATGCAGGAAATTCAAAAGTTGCAGAGGGCGGAGTCGACGAGTGGGCGGGCGAATGGGCGGGGCCAGCTGTAATCCTAGAAACCGGTACTCGCATTCCCCCGCGTACCCCCTGCATGACATCACTGGTTGCAACCATGGCATGTGTTAGTTGGAACAAACATGACATCCTCTTCCTGGCATATGAGCGTGTGCCTGGGTGGTGGAGCCTTACTTGTTGGAGAACCCCCAAAGGTTACCCTGTGGAGGAGAATGAAGAAGCTGGAGGAGAGAGAGGGATGCAATATCCAGTTTTATCCTGCAAAATTGAATACAGGATGCTTAGCATCAAATCCCATGCTAGTCTCAGAGAGATGCAATGCTAGCCCTTCTTTGCTTTACTTTTCCTTGGCAGACCCACACCGGAAGCAGCATCCCGATGTTTGTGTCAGATGCTGTGGGCCTCAGCCTTGTCACAGCAGCTCGAAGGATGGGGCTGTCCAAAAGATGCATCAAAGTACTGTCTACAAAAAGAAAATGGCTGACCTTTGTATGGGTAAAATTGTTCAATACCTTTTAAGGAAGTGGAAGAACATATTTTCTGTGATTTCAGAAAAGGAAAGCTATTGTTCTTTTCTCATTCTTCAGCTGATCAGAATACATCTAGATGTCTTTTATCTAGCAGAAAAATGGAATATCTCATTCTCCATCCATGCATTAGTGATCTGTAGATCCTAAGAGCCTCTCTCTTGTTCCTCTCCTCTGTAGACACATACTGTACATGATAGCTCTCTCCTATAATCTATACTTCAGGCTATTAATGTCAATCTAATGCTAAATCTATGCCAGTCTAATCTCCACCAAAGACAATGAGTATAATTATTAATGTTATGTGCTCTGCCTATGTGTGTGAATAAAGAAGAATGGCAATAAATAGGAGTGAAATAGACTGCTCGGGGCAGATAAGTGAGAAGAATTCCTACTTCCTATACAAGGGATTAAAGAACATGTTATGTTCTCTTAGTTCTTTCAGCATGCTGTTCTTAAAAAAAGGCTAATGCAGAATTATCCAGGCCACACAAATGTTAGAGTTTGGCCGCATAAACCTACAATGCATGAACTAACTATATTTTTTCTCCTTTACGTAACTTTCCCTCAAGACTTCATAATACTCCATAACACCATTATGAATGTTATGGGGCCTTACTTCCAGTTTGGAGTTTTGTCAATTTGGTTTGCTCTTAGAGTGCAGTCCTAACCTGGAGTTAGGCCGGTACAGTTAGACCAGCAAAGTTTGGCCAGCACAAGGGGCACCATAAAGTATGTTTGGATCACTCTCGGAGTCAGGGGGGATGGCGCACATCTGTGTGCTGGCCTCTCTGACTCCCACAGCACAATTCTAAACCCCGCACTGTGTCAGTGCAACGCGGTTGAGCTGACGCTGCGCCCTTAGCGCTAACACAGGAGCACCAATCAGCGCCCTCGCATCAGTGCTAAGGCAACAGGACGCTGCAGGCATCACTGGCCCTGCTGCGCCCGTGCTGAGCCTCTTGTGCGCCGATCAAAGCCGGTCAGCACCAGATAGGCTCCGTGCCGCCGCGGCATGGGGCTTGGAGGGAGGGAGGGAAGGAGGGAGATGGGGGCGGGACTTGGGCGTGATGTGGGCAGGCTTGGGAGGTGGCCATATGGCCACTTCCTAAGCCCATCAGGGAGGTTGCGTGGCCCCGATTCGGGCTGCGCGGTCTCCTCAGATCTGCGCCTGCACTTTAACGGGTGCAGATCTGAGGAGCACATAGGGGAGGCTGGAGCCTCCCCTATGGTAAGGGAGCACAAACTCCCTATATTGGAAAAGGCAGGAGATACCCCGAGGAGATAGGGAATGGTATCAGCAATGGCCCTTGTCCCAGATAAACCAGGGATTATAAGGTTAACCCCCAAGGTCTTTGCAAGCCTCGGAAGTACAGCTGTAGGCTGATGAGGCCCCTTGCAATGAAGGGAGGTTAGCACAGGTGCAGATGGGCATGGCTGATGCTAGAGCCTGCCTATCAACAGACACTGATTAGCTGGCCTCAGTATAAAGTGGGAGGCAGGAGCTGGAGTAATGCACCTTGGTAGGTGCTGGATGGATGGATTGTTCTGATGGAGTGCTGGCTGGACTGCCTGCCTGAAGGACTGGCTGGCTGGCGGATGGACAGATGGATTGCTGGACTCAATAAGGTAAGGTTATTGTGGGGAATAACCATTGGGAACTGTCGTATGGCTGCCACGCCCCTGGAGCCACCAAGTGGAGGAGGCAGTTGTGGCTTAGGCAAGCTGACTGCCTATTGTTTGGTGGTGGGGTTTGTTGGTGTTAGACTTGGGGTAGTTTGGAGCTAAGCCAGTGACGAGGGCAGTCTGGAGGAGGCTGACCAGCTGGTGAACCCAAGCAAAGCTGCTGGAAGAGAGGAGACCCAGTGGGTGACTGAACCCCCTCCCTCTTGCCTATCTCTGAGGCTGCTCTGGAGGGGAAACTAGTTAGCCTAGTGTGGGCATTGGGTCCCTTGGGGAGGCCCGACAGGGAATTTGGCAGAAAACTCCCTTGCTGCAAGGAGGCTCCAGCCTCCACCTACCCAGTGCTGGATAGGGTCCTGGCTGGCCGGCACTCCTACCCAGCGCTGGGTAGGATTGCACCCCCAGAGTGGTTCAAATACATTTTACAGTGGCCCTTGTGCCAGCCAAACTTTGCTGGCCTAACTGGGCCAGCCTAACTCCAGGTTAGGATTCCGCTCTTAAAAGCAGGAAATAATATGTCCCAGACTTTTGTTCAGACTGTAGGCATGACTGCTGTGGTGCTGTAGATGGAGAGTGCTCATCTCTAGGAATGAATGAATAAATAAATAAAATGAATGAATGAATAATAGGAATGAATAAAAAGGAGAGAAGTCCATGAAATGCTGGGCACAGTGCTACAAGAAAATAAAATGCTTTGATGGCGTTTTTCTGTTTTTAGATTGAGCTAGATGCACGCTCCTTCACATGAACTGGGAATGTGATCTGCCTCCACGGTTTTGAAAATAAAGCAACCAGCCTTTCAAACTGGTATGGCCATATATGGAAGTGTTGCTTCTACTCCACACAAGTAATATCTTAGGTACTATCTAGCGGGCCTCCTAGGTTCAGATCAACACAGTTGACATAATCCTTATGATGACATTAAAAGCCACTAGCTGGGCATTGGGTTTGTGTATTCCAGCCACAGATATGGCATGAGTGCTAGAAGGAAGCAGTCTACAGATTCCAGTGAAGGAGACAGTAATAGCTGAAGAACTTTGAAGAAAGGGATTTGGATCCTCTGCAAAAGCAAGTGGGTGGGGGCCCAATCCTATCCATTTTTCTGGTGCCGCTGCAGCTTCAGTGCAGCCCCGAGGTAAGCAAATAAATGTTCCCTTATCTTCAGGAGACCTCCCTAATTCCCCCTCCACCACAGAATACAGCACACACCTCATTGTGACAGCCACATCAGGGCTGCACAATTGGGTAGGATTTGGTCCTGGTTTTGGTTACCTTGGTTTGGTCACAGATGAATAATCGCAGAACAGAGAGGCAGAGGCAGAAGGTGTAGTCAGGGCTGAGCAAGGGTCAAGTGCGAGAGGAATGAGCAACAGCAGGCCTGAGGTGAGGCAAGTTGAGGAACTGACTGTATTGCCACTTCATTGATTTGCTCAGACTGCCGGACTGGCAAGAGATGTGGATTTTATAAGTTGGACTCCAGAGATGGACTGTGAGGAGACTGATTTGAAACCTCTGTCCAGAAATCACCCCAGCTAACTGGACAAGAGGCACTTTTTCAAGTGGTCTTCCTCTGGTATTTAGCAGGGGGAGAGTAATTGTCCCTCTTCATCACAGCACAGTGTCTTTTCTAGTGGCTGTTACTGGTGGTTCTTGTTTAGATTGTGAGCCCTTTGGGGACAGGGAGTCATTTAACGTTTGTTGTTGTTTTTGCCTGTAAACCGCTTTGTGAACTTCTTGTTGAAAAGTGTTATATAAATACTCTTTGATTGATTGAGTGCCTTATAGATTATCATGTAAATACCGAAAGCCAGGGGCTTAGCTAAAGAAATGAAGTGCAGGGTGTGTGTGTGTGTGTGTGTGTGTGTGTGTGGCAACAAGCCAGGCAACAAGCTTTACGGGATAAAAAGATGAGCTTGACACTAGTGGCCAAACTTGTGAAAACTTTGGTATGTATGAATAATACCATCATGTTAAATGTGGAATATTAAATTCCATTTGATGTGGAATTTAATGCAGAATGCAGTGAAACAAATAACTGTGTCAAATCTTCATTTTTTCAAAAGTTATGGCTAAAAAACCCAAGAAAATGAAATACAACTGTAACATCACTTCCTGTTGTGATGTCACTTCCGGGGCATCATTTTACCCTCTGCACTGGGCTACACATTCATTAGTTACTCCAGTGCCAGAAGCTCATAAAGTCACAATTACATGTCATTTCATGGGCTTCAAATCTCTTATAATTTCTTCTCTTAAGAATCATATTTAGGGCGCAATCCTACCCAGCACTGGGGTAGGAGCGCCAGCCAGCCAGCGCCCTATCCAGCGCTGGGTAGGTGGAGGCTGGAGCCTCCCTGCAGCAAGGGAGCGTGCGCTCCCTTACCGTAGGGGAGGCTCCAGCCTCCCCTATGTGCTCCTCAGATCTGTGCCTGCTAAAGAGCGGGCGCAGATCTGAGGAGACCGCGCGGCCCAAATTGGGGCTGCTCATCCTCCCTGACGGGCTTAGGACGTGGCCATATGGCCACCTCCCAAGCCCGCCCACGTCACGCCCAAGTCCCGCCCCCGCCTCCCTCCCGTCCTCCCTCCAATCCCCATGCCGCTCGGCATGGAGCCTCCCTCATGCTGACCAGCTTCAGTCGGTGCCAGAGAGGCTCAGCGCGGGCGCAGCAGGGCCGGCGCTGCCTGCAGCGCCGGTCCTGTTGCCTTAGCGCCAACGTGGGAGTTGCACTGACACTGCACAGGGTTTAGGATTGTGCTGTTAATTACTGTACTAAGCATGCGTATTAACTACGCAATTGATTTCAGTATACATTTGTGGAGTGTCTGGTGGAAATGATGCATTGAAATGAGTGATCCGGCAATAGTGATGGAACTGTTACTAGCAGAAATGCACCTGCCAAGAACAATGCTTCATCTAGAGAGCTAACAAGAGTAGAAAGAAATGAGTTAAGCACTCCAAGTTCTTTCACATACTTTATTTCAGGAAGCTTTTGCAACAAGCATGTCAATCAATCAATCACTAGTATTTATATACCGCTTTTCAACACAAAGTTCACAAAGCGGTTTACAAGTAAATAATAACATTAAATTTAAATGGTTCCCTGTCCCTAAAGGGCTCACAATCTAAAAAGAATGGAGAACACCACCAGCAACAGCCATGAGAAAGACACTGCTGGGGTGAAGAGGGACAGTTGCTCTCCCCCTGCTAAATTTAAGAGGACACCACTTGAAAAAGTGCCTCTTGCCCAGTTAGCAGGGGTTAGTAATAATACTAACTAATAATAATACTAACTAATAACTAATAATACATGTAGTAATATTGTGCCTATTTTACAGATGGACAGAGGGTGCAGACTGAGGCTAATAGCTGATGTAACACCACATGCAATCCAATACATGTTTACTCAGCAGCATCTACTTGGGTTCTAAGCAAGAGTGCATGGGACTGCAGCCATAGCGAGAGCTAGGATCAGATTGGAAACAGACTCACAACTTGTATTCTTGCACAGCAACACATGACTGAGTCCAATGTTAGTGAGTTTTGCACACATTAAACTATGCCCAAGAGTTCACAAAGGCTTGCACAATAATATCACTCCACAATATTATTAAAACCAAGGTGGTTCATTCACAAGTAAATAAATGCAGAACAGTGGCTTTAGAATGACAGAAAATGACATCCAATTTTGATTGTATGGAATAATTCCTGTATAACTAACTAGAGTCAAATATTTGAATAACACTCATGAGTATTGTACATTCACATGTCTCCAGATCAATACAAATGCTGGGGGCACTTTTCTAGGGTATTTAAAAAAACACCCAATAAATATGGTTGGTGCCATCAACAAACAGGATCGGCAAAAAGCAAAATGTTTGTGACAGGGTCCATCATCTAAATCAAATAGCTCAGAGCTAAGGCATATATTTAAAATGACAATTCAATCCAAACTTCCATCTTTCTTGGGCTATATTTGGTATATATCACAATTCATCAAACATTGTCCTCACTCCTTCTCAGTGTAGACATGAGGTAGCAAAAGTTAGCACCCCTTTTTGATATTAATCCAAGTTCAATATGGCGCATAATCATGTAAATTAGCCTTTTGTGTAATTTTACATTATTTTAATTGACCATGAAGAGTGCTAATGTAGATTGAAAAGCACATATGTACATCACAGTTTGCATAACTTTTGCGCTGAAAGTAATCTACATCTAAACTAATGACTTTTCCTCTGGGGAAGGAAACAGACAAATTAAAGAAACTGACATGTTTAGGATACAATATTTTGATGCATTAACAAAATGTGAATAGTTCAATGAATTGCAATTTTAGTGGGTTTTTTAAAAAATTATATATGATAACTAAATGAGAACTCAATTCTTCAATCTATTTTTGACCATGTAGTTGTCAATCAGAATGACTATGATGTTTCTTTTTCAGACTTAAATGCTTTGGCAGTAAAGGCTAAGGAGATAACCTGAATAGAATTATAATGTCAGGGTTGATTTTCTGCAATGTATTTTCATACGGAAGAAAATGTTGCTATATCTTCTGGCAATGGAGCCTAGAATCTATATGTCTGAAAGAGTGCTATTTAGAGATGGATGCTATGTCTTTGATTTTTCAGATCTATGTTACTTTCCCTCCCTTTAGAAAAACGGCAAATTAGGGGAGAGTTTCAACTGGGGACTGAAAATCAGCATTACTAGCACCTGGTCTCAATTTCTGAAGTGCTTTGAATAAAAAATCTACTACTTGTTGTTTATCTTGCCATTATCCCTTCTCCTCCTTTTTTTCCTTTTCTTCGATCTCTCTATTTTTCTGTTAATTAGGTCAAGGACTATGAGAGCAGGGAGAGTCACCGCAAAAGTAGGTATTGCTGAGGTTTTGTGTTGCTGCATATGCAAAAAAAGTCTAATTACACCTTCAGTTCAAAACAATCTGCATACATTCATTTTCCCTCCTTCTTTCAGCTATGTCAACAGCTATCATTGTGACCTGCTTTGGAAAGGGCTCACGGAACACAATTCTCTCTGGTGATGTCCTTTCCCTTCCCCTCCTTCCCTGCTGTCTTTAGAGAACCCAGGAGTCATAGGAAACCCCTGACAGCTATCTGTGCTGGAAGCATTTCCTCATGGCGTCCTCAAGGCAGGGAGGCAGGATGTGATAGGTGATGGAGCTTGTGGCTGTTTACAAAGAATTTGCCAACTTTGCAAGACAGTATCAGCCAAAGTCTGATTCCACAGATTGTCAGCTGTGGTGGACTGCCATTCTGAGAAGATCTTGACTGAGGGTGCAATGCTAACCAACTTTCCAGCACTGACATAGCTGTGCCAATGGGGCATATGCTGTATCTGCAGTAGAATAGTAGTCATTAAGGCTTCCTCAAGGAATGGGAATGTTTGTTGTCTTACTTCGAAGTTGCATTGCCCTTACCCCAGTGCTGGAAAGCTGGTTAGGATTGGGCCCTGAGAAGCTAACAGCCCAATTCTAAGCTGTGCTGGCACAGCCGGGCCACATGGCCTGCTCTGCATCCTATACAGTTTAGGAGGGGGCTGGAGGTCTCAGCTGGGTAAGGGGATATTGTTCCCCATACCCTGGTTAAAGCTCCAACCACCCAATGGGGCTTTTTGGATCCACGCCAGCTATAGGCGCGAATCCAGGAAGCCTATGTAGGGCTGCCTGGTTCAGGACTGAGGATTAGTGTGTGGTATGCACCACAACCGCCAAGCCCAGTCTCTTTCCAGGCCCAACTTCCTCATTCTGCCCTCCAACTGCCCAGAGTAAAAGTACAGTAAACTATGATGTTCACAAAACCATCAAGATTAATTGCACACACAGGGGCGGACCTAGTCAAAATGGCACCCAGGGCACCCAATAGAAGTGCGCCCCCACGGGAGCCCAGGTATACCCACCAGAAGCAGCCGCAGGTAGACCTGGGCTCCATGGAGCCCAGGTCTACCCATTGGGACCAGCCGTGGGTAGACCTGGGCTCCCTACAGGGAGCCCAGTTCTACCCATTAGAAATGGCTGCGGGTAGACCTGGGCTCCCTACAGGGAGCCCAGTTCTACCCATTAGAAACAACAGCGGAGCCCAGGTCTACCCATTGGGACCAGCTACAGGTAAACCAGTACTCTGGAGATCAGGAAGGCATCTGTAGTGCAGACCTTCCCCCATTCCATTCAAAATATTTTTCCAGTGTCAAGGCATCTTTAATCTTCATAACTTTTAAGGTCACGGTGAGCTCAGCCTTAGTTTTTTTTGTAGTTGGTTCTTTACGTTTGCTGACTTCAGTTTGAAATCCCTGTGTCTCCACTTTCAAAAATCTGAGTCAGTGTCTGAAAAAGCCACATGTGAGCAGAGACCATCATGCAATGCTTCCAATTTGCATGGGAGATTAGCATGTGCCCGCCCCCCCCAGTTATATAGGCAAATTGGAAGCATTGCATGATGGTCTCTGCTCACATGTGACATGCTCATGTCTCAATGGGTAGACCTGGGCTCCCGTGCGGGGAGTTGTGGTTCTGGCATGATGTCACATGCCCCCTGGGGGCGCACTTCCATTGGGCGCCATGGGCGCCATTTTGACTAGGTCCGCCCCTGGTTGACAGCAAGCCACTAAACAGTGAAGCAGCTGCAGAGATCCCAGCATTCTGCTGGTGGTTTGCAAGATCTGCCAGAGTAATGTGAGGATAAGTTTGGACCATAACTTGCTTTTTATTTCTGTGTTTACATTTTGAAAACCTAGTGAGTGTCATCATCAATGGCCTACTGCCAGTGATGTTTCTACCGGAAGGGAGGGATGCTAAGTGTAACATAGTCCCTCCCCCTCGTCTTCAGAGCCATTTGTGGCTTGGAGAAGCAGCTCAGAGTCTTTGCTCTCTGAGCCATGAATGGTTCTGGAGGCGAAGGAGCGGGACTGTGCTACACAGGAATTCAGACTCCTGCAACACTTAGTGTTTTGCCCCCCTTGTAGGAACACCACTGCCTACTCCCTTATCCCACCCTGAAAGTAATACATTGCGGGTGCAATCCCAACCTAAGTTAGGCTGGCACAGTTAGGCCAGCAAAGTTTAGCTGCACAAGGGCCACCGTAAAGCACGTTTGGATCACTCTCCAAGTCAGGGAGGATGGGATGGCTGGGAAGGGGGAGGGGTGTGTGGTTGTTTCGCTTGTGCCGAGGTTTATGCCCAAAAACATTTTTTGCTTTCTGTTTCATTTTGCTATTGGGAAATGGCTGAGAAAGAACCCAACTTATTGCTGCATTCTCAGGAATGTGGCAGGCTCTGGAATCATAATGTTGGCACATTCCAGCCAGTGGGTCCTGGACAGATTATCATCTAAAAAGTGGGTCCCAGTGCTAAAATGTTTGAGAACCTTATAAGGCATCTTCCTCAGGCAACTCATAAGGCATTAAAAACACCACTTCCGGTTTTGTGGCCAAAATGGCCATTCTGATGCCGAAGACACACACAGCCTTGGCTGGCCTCAGAAAGCCCTCAGGATCCAACTGGAGCCAACCTGACCCAACCAGAGCATAGGAGCGTGGGCTAAATCCACGGGTTAAATTACCTGCTGATTTTTTTTTATCTGCAAGAGTTCTAGGAATGGACTCCTCTAAATGGGGATTTTTACAGCTGATGTTTACCAGGCACTAGCATAGACTTAGCATTGTCATTTACATAATTTGTTGAATTACAAATTATGTTTCATTAGTGGAGTGGATTAAGCAGAAAGATGTCAAGGCTGCGAAAGTCGCCAGCCAACCTTTCTGATCCAAGCTGGACAAATAGCTCATCATAGACACCGTCCATGCCATAACATTCAATTGCTGTTGACTTGAGCAAAGGCTGAGCTGCTCCGCCCGTCTGTGTTTCAGAATAATTTGTGGCATTCGACATTCCTGGCACCAGGTTAACGTCTCCCCCTTGAGCTAGCACAATGGACATCATTTGCCGTCAAAGTTGCAGAGTCCAGTTCTAGCACCAGCATCATCATAAGCAATTAACTTCAATCTACTGGGAAAGCTATCATGACCATTTGATGAACAACGTTTGGCAAAGGAGTCTTTTGTTACAATTCGCTTTTTAAACAAAAGCCATCTTGACCTATATATGTTCAACTATATTCATGGATCATGGCAGGCAGGCGGGAGAGCAGGCAGGCTATAGGCTTCCCTTTGGAGTCTGCATTATGCCCTTACCTGTGGAACAGCTGCCTGTGAGGATCAAGGTGAAACACAGGCTTCAGATGCATACTTGGTGTTTATGAAGGAGATATCACCAGAGCGTACGTATAATGGTGCCCTGCTTGGGGTAGCAGCGTTGTGGCTGTGTGGCTGCAGTGGAACTTTTCAGAGGACAAATGTTTGGCCCTGTGTGACAATGATACAGTCCTGAAAAACAAGAGATTCTGATGAGTGTTTGGCCAGCAGTACCAATGGTTGGAGCCCATGGTATTTGCCAAAGGGGAGCATAAGATCAGCCCTGCTGGATCAGGCCAAGGATCCATCTAGTCCAGCTTCCTATATAATATCTCACAGTGGCCCATGAGATGCAGCATTGGGGAGCACTGAAAACAAGGTTGCACTTGGTTGCAACCAGCATTCTGAGGGCCCAATCCTATCCAACTTTCTGGTGCTGATGCAGCTGCAGTGCAGCCCAGAAGTAAGTGAACAAATGTTCCCTTACCTTGTGGAGGCTTCCATAACTGTTCCCCCACCACAGAATGCAGCACAAACCCCATTGGGACAGCTACACCAGGACTGGAAAACTGGATAGGATTTGGCCCAAGGAGACCCATTGGCAATTGGAGAGGTATTTTCCATTTCCACTCCCAAGACTTCTCGTCTGCTACCACCACCATAGCATACAGTGCAGTCTGTTTTGGCATGGCTACATGCTATGATGGGGAAAAGGGTAGGGTTAGGCTCCTAATCCTATCTAATCTCATTAAAAACAATCATGAAATGAGGAATCCCATTCATTTGAATGGGACAAAATTATGGTAAATTGTTCCCAGTGACCACAATCCAACACAGACTTATGCCCTGACAACACCATTCCCAATTGCTCCAGGCCAAGAGAAAGAATCACAGAGAGAGAGAGAGAGAGAGAGAGAGAGAGAGAGAGAGAGAGAGAGAGAGAG